>OX393564.1:240338-275338 GCA_947652115.1 Blastomussa wellsi | reverse complement strand
TTTTTCCATGACAAAGAGGATGATTCTAACACCTGACAAAGATACTTTCGAGACGCTTCAGACTCGCAAATCTAACTGGACTCCCCCAGAGGGCCAGTTTGCTTCTTTAGATTTTTTCATTAAAAAATGCCGTCACGACATCAACAAACTTAATTTCAATCATAACACCAAATTTTCCAACCTTTCTTCGGAAGAGAGGACGGCGCTAAAAAACCTTAGTAAGCGCAAAGACATAATTATCAAAGCGGCCGACAAAGGCGGCACTTTAGTTGTTTGGCGGGCCGACCTCTACCAAAAAGAAGCTTTGCGGCAACTTTCTGACAAGTCTTTTTATGCTAAAGTCGACAAAGATCTCACCTCCACTAACCAACAAATTGTCAAGAGCACTATTAACGACCTTATAGTCAAACAAGTATTGCCGGCTACTGCTACCAATCTCATCATTACCACTCCCAGAACCTCGTGTATTTACTTTTTACCTAAAATTCAGAAACCTAACAACCCAGGTCGACCTATCGTCTCTGCCTGTAGTTGCCCTACCGAACTCAGTAGTAATAACCTATAATGTGACAACGGACCAATCAGAATCGAGTATTTTTTGAATGGACCAATCAGGAGGCCGTATTTCAACCACGTGACTTTTCTAAACTAAAAATTTTTGAGACAAAAACGTCAAGTGGTGACGTCACAGTCACACAATATATGTCACGCAATATATGTCACGCAAAAAACCTGGTAACGAGTAACAAGTTCAATAACGAAGACTGGTGACGAGTTCAATGTCAATACTTGTTCTGAACAGCGGTATTTCGCAAAGAAGTCTTAAAAAAGCAATAAACTTTGCAAATTGAGTTCATCTTGTTCATCCCATTCGAATTCTTCGTAATAGCCATATGGGTAAGAGTGAAGCGTGATGGGATCCACTACTCGTTTGTCAAAAACGATTTGGTAACGTTTTGTTTCGGTCATTGTTTCTAAATGTTTGGTTTTATTGTCTCTTGTGATCTTGAATGGATTGAAGACGGGAATCTGCCGTTGTTTTTCCTCCAAGGGTTGTGTCACTTCATCCATGACATTTTCTTTTAGGATGTCAAAGTTTAACTGTTCTTGTCCGCGTGTGTTCAGCGAGAAGCCACGCACCTTACATTCTACTTTTCCCTTCATGGTTCGGTACCCGTAATTCTTGGGTCCTGCAGCAGCGAATTCTACAATGTGATCATCCGGGTCTTTCAATTCGTCTGTGTATTCTCCCAGGAAATCACCCAATGGCAAACTGGGTTCATTTCCTTTGTGGGAATAAATGATGGAGTCAGTGTCAAAGTACAAAGTCTGTAGAGGATTTAGTTTTGAGAGACCTTCTTGATACAATCGTAGTCTTGCCCAGCAAGTGGTGAAGCAAGCCACGAAAATGTTTATGTTGACTTGAATGGGGTCACACTCGCTTTGATACTTGTGTACGACTTCGATCATTTCCTCATTGACGATGCGGATGTCGTTTATTTCCTTGCTGTCGTCTTCCAACAACTTGTGGAATAGGGCCGGACTGGTGTACGTTTGAACTTGAGTCTTGTTGCTTTGTTGCCCGTACTTTCCCCAGAAAGAGTTTAGCATCATTTTGGCTAGAGATCGTTTTCCCGGATTTTCTTCTATCTTGTCGGGTTCTAATTTGATTCCTTCCTTTTTCTCATAGTCCATGATGTATTTCACGCGTTTGTCGGTGTCGTTCCCGACCCGTTTTGGCCACCCGCTGGCTTCTTGCTTGATTTTCAGGAAAGTGTTCACGTACGATTTGAACAACGTGTCGGACGTGTTTTGAAAATGCCACACTTCGTGCACGTGTTGGATCACGTAGCCTTGACGCACTGCTTCTTCCAATTCAGGGGTGCACCAAGTACCGGTTAGTTCCCTTTCTTTGAGCGTGTGGCTGCAACTTGCGCTGCGTTCTCTGTTAAGGGTTTGGATTGTTCCGTTTCTACGCAGGTGCGGCATAACGGGAAGGTCAGTTTTCCGCCGCTGCGATAGGGTAAGACGGCGTGGTATAACCCGTAGGGTGGTGACACAGTGCATTTGGCAAGCCCGAAAAACTCGGATAGATCTGTGTGCCCTGGTTCTAGCACGATGACGGGATGTCCTATGGGGTAAACGCAGTTTTTGTTGACGTAGGGATAGAGTGATGTGAAATCCACGTAATGGATCTTTTCACCCTCTTGCGTCTTGTGATGAAGTTTGACCGCATTGGTTCTACCCCCGAAAAAGGCATCTCTGGGTTCTAGTCGTTCCGTCAAGTTTAAAGATTTCAAGTACGTTTGAATGTCCGTGTCTCGTTTTTTGAGATTGTTCCATTGACATTCCCATATTTCCATGAGATTGTAACCAGCGTGTCGGATCTGATCGGCTCGACGTTGCGTGGTTTCGTACACGTCGTGCATGCTACGTTCATCCAGTTTGGTGCGTTTCTGGTATCGGTTTGGAAAACAAGTGGGGCAACCGTGATAGAAGCAACCGTAGAATTCGTACACGGTATTGGTGGACGCCGCGTACCCGTCTACGTGCATTCGTCTGTTACCCACACGGATCACGTGTTCTCCACGGTTTCTGGCATGCGTCACACGGTCTGTCGATGTAGCATTGCGATTCAAGTAATGTAACCATTCGATGGAAGCCTGGGAGTGAGGTTTTCCTTTTCCGTGCCAACCTCGCACTGGTTCCGAAGCCAAACAGTTCTTGGGCATGCATGTTGTGCGATAGTACAGGTTGCAAGCCGAGGCAATGGTCAAACATGTTTGAATTGTTGTCGGAACACCTTACATCCGTCGTGTAACAATTTCACATCCGATTGGCAATAGGCCAACAGTTCCGCCTGGAAATCAAACAGGTAATTCTCCTCTTTCATTTTTTTGTGCCATTCGTCAAATTCTGTTTTTCTTTCTGGTTTCATACCTCCCGGGTCGTAATAATCGCGTGCCGGAATGGGACCCACGTACGATTGGTTGTCTGGAATATTGAAGAAATGAGGGAAAAACCCTTTTTTCTGTTCCGTCAGTCCAAATGATTTTGGGAAGGCAGAAAGCGGCATCTGAAGAAAACACATCGAGTCCTTGAATTCGATGTCGTGAACTTTCATCGACAAAATCTTGCTTCCGTTTACCAACTGATCCGGACAGATACCTTGACGGTATAGTTCGTTCAAAATGAAGTAGGAATCGTACCCTTTGAAATTGTGAGCAATGGCGATGACTTTATTGTCGATGGCTATTTCTCGTAACCAGTCGAGAAAGTCTGTCACGCATGTCGAACCCTCGAACTTGTATTGCAAGTTACTGTTCGAGGTCATGGCGCAAATCAAATTGGGTACGTGAATTCCTCTTTCTTGCATGGCTTCGGCATCCCAAGTCACAAAAATGGGAGGTTCTTCTGGCTGAGTGTCGTCCGCTTTTCTCTTTCTCTTTTTTCTTTTTCTTCCATTTCTTTTGGGTTCTGAATGAAACATGTGTGTTGATACAAGTTCAAGTATCGTTTGCAGGAAGGGCATTTGCTGTGGCTGCACACGTGTTTACCCATTTCGATTTCGTAATGGGTCAGTGTCTTGCTACAATCCTTACATTTCTTATGCATGTGACAAACACTGTTCTTGGTGTTTTTTTCCACTTTTTTCCCGCTTTCTTCTTGTTGTTTCTTGTGCAGAGCAAAACACGCGTCTCCGAAGAACGAGCGGTCACAATCGTTGCAAGGAACCATGGCTTTGGTACCTTTGTCGACTTTAGTGAAATCTGGGCAATTGAATTGATGACAGGCATGACATCGTTTTCCTTTACATCTGTGATTTGACCATTTGTCACGCTCGAAGGATTTTTCGCACGCTAGACAGAAATGGGCTTTGCCAAAGAATCCTTTCAGCGAGTTGCACGCATGGTAATGTTCTCCCACTTTGATCAAGACAAGGAGTTTATCTTCGGGTTGGTCCGGCCCTTTGAAAATTATTTGGTAACCGTGATCCACGGAAACCACCACGATCTGGTACTCTTTCAGGTAAGTCTGAAATTGTTGAATTTCAGTCAAGCCGCAGGGTCCTTCGGGTACTTTGGCCGAGGCGTGTAATTCTTTGGCTTGTCGTTCTTGTATGGATTTGCCCATGTGTAAACTCTTGTAAGTGCTGTGTCTACTGCCTAGATCGCGGTAAGCTTTGATGGTGACCAAAGCTCTGGCACAACACAGTTCGTCCGTGTTTTTGATTTTGATCACTGACTTTTTGTCGTTTAAGAGTTTCTCAATGTGGTCCGTTCCCAGTTTTTTTCGTCCGCTTCCCGTCCCGGTGGCTTTTATGTGAGAAATGTTCAAGTTAAACGTATCATCCATTCTGAAATTTTCGTTGGAGTTCAACAGTCTGCTTAATTCTTCCAAAACGGTGCGAGCCATCAATGCATTGTTTCTCCAATCACGCACTCGCACTCGTCTTGAATGATAAGCGTTTCTCAGTCTGTTCGAGTTGATGTTGATCAGCAGATGATCGTCGGGTCGTACTTCCGAGTCTTCTAATATTTGTTCGTTGATGCTGCGTTGCAAGGCTTCCTCGATTTCTCCCGGCAAGACGGCTCTGTCCAAGTTGACCAATGCACCACCGTGCTGTGCCAATCGCGCCGTGTAACTTCTGTGATGCAAATCAAATCGTCTCAATCGTCTGTCCACGTGTGGAATCAAAATGAAATCAAATCCGCGTTCCCATTCACTTGCCGCCTCGATCATGGTGTCGTCATCAATCTGCAATCATGTCAAGACAACAATAATTGTGATGCCAATCTGATTGACTGGGATTTACATGACACATGGTTGGTATTCGCCATGTGTTGTCTATAAATGTGGGGTTTCCTCGTATGTCTCCATTTTTCCAAAGCCTGTGTCTCATTTCCAGAAAAAAATTGCAACGTCGACAATAACTGAAAGTGTTCAATGTTTTTGACCACATTTTCTTTTTCTCTTTTACGTGCATGAGATCTGCCTGCCATTGAATGTATCTTTTCAATTCTTCCGGTAAACTGTCCCAGTGACTCTTTATCTGCAATCAAAACACGTGTGTTCAAAGGGAGGTCTCATTATTGATTAAAAAGGTGACCCTCATCCGTTAGTCCATGCCAATATTCCCATTGATTTATATACGGATGCTCTAATGTCTGATGAGCTATCCTACACATCACAGGGTATACATCATCTTGTTTGAAGTTCCCTGACGGTTCTATTCTCTCTCTCGTGTCCACGAAGTGACCGCAAAGTCGACAAGGAGATAATCGTAAGTGAAACTTGTACCAAAATCTATGGTTGTATTTGAGTTTGTCTTCCACATGCGATTTGTCCGAAAGCCATTGAATTTTTCGTTTCATTTCTTCTGGCAGAAAATTCCAATGACTCTGTGAAAAGACCGAAAAAAAGTCAATCAGCGAGAGACATGGTGAATATGAGTTTCCTTCTTCTTATGTTTTGCTTCTTTTGTTTGTAATGATATTGTTGATAACGATTTAAGTAATGTTGCACCATGGGATGAAAACGCTCTTTTACGCATTCGTAGTGATGCCAATCTTCTTTACCGAATTCATTCTTTATGTTAGGCATGCGTTCGAAATCAAGGATATTGCGTGGTGAACCGTAGATGTCTCCCCTTTTGTTTATTCGTTGATTCATGTCCAAGAACAAACCGCACGTGGCACATGGTTTTGTGTAGTTTCTTAAATGTTGCCTGAATCTTCTATGTTCCAATTTGCGTTCCATTTTATCAGCCATCCACAAAATCTTTAGTTTTATCTCTTCCGGTAGAAAATCCCATGGACTCATCTGTTAAAAGATAGGAAACATTCTTTTTAATCTTGGTCTTTTTTGTACTGGAAAGGATAAAAGGTAATTTCCGATGCAATACAAATGAATCCATTTTGATTCAGAATGATTTTTCAGTACTTCTCTTGTGCGTTGTAAGTCTGCTTGTTTGAATTTGTCAATGAAAAACTCATTTACGTCTCCATCATTTGCGAAATAGTACCAAGGTAAAGTGCATTTGTGCCATAGAGATAGTGGACAGTATCTCGTGCCGCAAGTGAAAATGAAAGTGTTACAATGAATACAAGGGTCCAAGATCGAATCCAAAGCATTCCAATAAGGCGAATGGTGAATGATATTGATCGTGATTTGATCGGCTTTTCGTTGTATGATTCGTTTCAGTTCGTCTGGTAATAGTTTCCAGTGATTGACTCCCGCTTCCTGCGAATAGAAATGTGATCACGGTGAAAAGTTTGAGCATAGAAAGTGATTTCCGATGCAATAGCAATGGATCCATCTTGGTTCTGGTTTTATTCTGTTTTTGTTTTCAATTCTGTCAATGTAAAATGGAGATACATCGTTTTCGATTCTGTCAACGTAAAATGCAGATACATGTCTTCCCTTCGTTGTGTAATAGTGCCAAGGTAAACGCGATTTTAACCATAGATATGACGGAGGTTTTTCCATTGAATCATAGTATATGAAACTATGACAATAAATACGAGGTTCCAAGTAATTGAACAAAGCGGACCAATAAGGTAAATGGTGAATGAGGTTGATCATGATTTCATCAGCTTGTCGCTGTATGATTCGTTTCAGTTCATCTGGTAATCGATCCCATGGGTTGACTCCCATTCCCTGCGAATAGAAATGTGATAGGGTATAATGCAATCTGGGTGTATCCATAATCCTCCGTCGTAAAATGTTACGCATTCTCCCACGGTCACGGTACGAATGTATTGTTTCCACGACGTTATTTTTTCCCCACTCTGTTCAATCATGCGAGAAGGTAAACGATCAATGTCCCAAATGTGATTGAAATATTTGTAACGACCAAAGTCGTTGTAACTTTTTCGAAATACGAATCTGTTCTTCTTGAAATTTCCTTCTTCATCGATGCGATGTCTCATGTCTATGAAGAATCCGCAATGACAACATTGATCCAATACAACTTTCAAGTTGAACCAATATTTCAAATTGCGATTGCGTTTTATCTCAATCATCAAACGATCCGCTTTCCATTGTATCTTTTGTTGTATTTCTACGGGAAGAATGTCCCAATGACTGATTGTCTGCGAATTTCAAACAAGAAAATGAACAACCAATTTGCCTTCATCGCAAAACGGTAACTTTTTGATTTCATCGTACTTTTCATCTCTGGGATAAAAGAAGAAGTGACGAAAGTCATCGCACGCTGCCGGATCGAAATGTGTTGAACACAGGCAACAATGTCCATGTTTGTCAGGGTGATCATGCATTATACATTCTTGATGAAACCAACGTTCATTGTTTTCATCCGTTTTCATGAAAGGAATTCGATCCGAATTACCATACAATGTTCCTTGATTTACAATTTGTCCCGTTTCATTTGTTTTTTCTTCGTAACGAGAGATGAATAAATCGCAACTTTGGCAAGGATCCAAGAATAAATGAATTAATTCCCAAGTTCCAAATTCTGTTTTGCTCTTGTCTAGCATGACAGTTTTCATGCATGTGTAGTGTTGAAAGGCCAAAGTCACAGGCAGATGGAGATAATGATTATCTTCATTTAGCTGCTTAATCTCGCAACGAGTGTTCAATCGTTCCCGTACATGCATTTCTACACTTGCCCATTGTATCTTTTCTTTGATTTCTTCTGGCAATACATCCCAATGACTTCTTACCTCTTCTTCTGCTTCTTTTTCTTCTCCAAGAAACTCCCATTGCATCGGCCCTTTCTTCCTCCATAACTTCTCTCTCTCATCGTTGCTTGCCATCTTGTGTCAAACTTGAGAATGAAGCAAACGCTGCAAGTGAGTTACTTATATAGGCCATGAGCTGGTTCCTGATTGGTTGATATCACGTGACCTGTTTTGAATGTATATAAGGCTTTCCATCCCACACTACCAGTTGTCATTTGAGTCTTTAAACTGAGGTGAGTGATGGAACCAATTGATGTTTTTCGCGAGTGCAAAGTAAGACTTGTCGACTGTGAGAGGATGTTGGTGGAAGATAAAGAAAATATGGGGACAAAGAGATACAGGAAGCTGGTCAAAGTTTTGCGCAGGCTGATAATAACCATTCGTGGGATTGCACGCGTCACAAGAGGAGGAGAAGAACACCACAATCACTTGTGGCAGTTGCGTGACGCCATTCGAAAGGCGGACTTTGTTTTGTATGGGAAGACGAACATTTCGGAATTTTATGGCGTAACCATTTAATGGAACATTTTTATGAACATTTTATGAACATTTTATGAACATGTTGTTAACTATTTCATCGACCGTTGTTCTGTATTTTATTGCGTTATCATTTTGATTTTTGTTTTATTTCATCAGTCATGTCTTGTAGAAATTTGCCTTCATGCTGTGTAGTCTGTGGCCAGGAACCTCCTACATGTACACAGCCTGTCCACAGAGTGCACAACAGTCATCACGAGAAGTTTGTGAAGGAGATAAAATGGGGCAAGATAACAGCCAAGTGGGGTGGTCTTACTTGCTGTGGATCAATATATGGAGAATATTACGATATCGAGGAGTGGAACTTTACTACCATTTTTCTGTGTGAGAATCTTGATAAAGCACTCGCTCGTATAGATTTTGTGAAGGCTTTTTGTTTGTAGTATCATGATTTGTAAACGTTAGATGCATGATAGGTTTTACTCGCTCATAGTGAATACTTTTGTAAATTGTTAGAAGAAATGTATGGTAAGAGTAATGTAAATAAAACAATGTTGTTTGAAAAAAAAAGTCTGATTTTATTCTGCGTAAGTGTTCATCCATAACCAAAAAGCATGACATTCGACCTTGCTGCAATGAGTGTTACAACAATTGAAATGAAATCCGCAATCGGGCAAAGGCTCAACAACACTCGATTTTAGTATTTCGTATTTAGGACAATTATACACTTCAAGGTTTAAACTTTGAATGTTAAGTCTATTCAACAAATCTTTTTCCACATGTCCTCCTTTGTAGGCTATTACATATCTTTCATTTCATTTGTTGTTCTGATACAAATTCATTAATATCTCTTCCAACTGGTGAGACTCGTATCCTCTTTCTTGTTTTATTGGATCGTACGTCAGTCCGTGAATGTTATACTTTTGATAGGCAACAGTTCTTTTGTCTTCTGTGGATAAATTGTACCAAGGTACTTTTGCGTAAAATGCGTATCGTCCGTGATCTCCTGTCCAAGCGTAATATCCCAGTTCTCGCACTTGAAATTTCTTGTTGACGAAAAATCCCTCCAAGTCCAATATCATACACACTTTCTCTTTCATTCTGTCAGTCCATGCTTCTTCATCAGACGTCTGATGTAAATCTGATTCTTCAACGCAGGTTCATTCTCTTCGATATAGTGACATCCCCTTATTTCTGGAGGACTTATCACCTCTTGATTCTGTTCCAAAAACGCGATGTTTACTTTTTGACACTCCAGCCACGACGATTGATCAAAAGGAATGGAATTGATATCTGTGTAGGTGGGTTTGTGATACCAAGGAGAATCTTGTCCTCTCAATGGGTAACCTTGTTCATCTCTGGACCAATGGGTGTTACCATGTTGACGTTTTCCTCCTTCTATCCAAGCCAAGACTTTTCCTCTCGGTAGCAAATCAGCCCATTGAAAGAACTTGCACATGTTTCGTCTGCAGCGGAAGTAAGGGCGATCTGGATTCTTCGGCGAACTGGAGATGCTGAGAATGGTCGGTTCGTCGCAGTAACACAACAATTTATCCAGGTTGTTTGAGTAGTAAGTCATCACAGTGTTCGTATTTCGAACGATGTCGATATACGTTTTGGCGTCGTTTTTGTCCACCAAGACAAAACAATGATCATCTCCTCCCACACCGCAAACCAGATACTTCCATCCATTGCTTGCTGTTTTTTCTTGAAGTGGAACATTGTTGTGAATCGGACAATTCACTTCTGCTTGTGGAAAGAACTTGTTGAAAAAATCAATGGCTTCATCGTACGACGGTATTTCACCCTCTTCCATCACTTCCACGAGTTCTGTCTTCTTCTTCTTGTTGGAAGCCGGTGGGTAATCTTTAGGCAACATGTAACGTGTGGGAGATTCATCTCCTTTCTTCTTCTTTTTACCGCGGTTTGACTTTTTTTTTTAGTCAAAATTGGCGATGCGTCACCGGATTGATAATGAATATAGTTACCTTGTTCACTTTGCGAAAACTTTATTTGGTCGGTTACTTCTTCTTCTTTCTTGATCTCCGACATCTCTGCTTGCTCCATTCTTGAAGTGATGAACAACGAAAAAGCATTCTGCTTTATATAAAACCAAACGGCCAATCAGAATCGAGTGACGCCAGCAGTCAAACCAGTTACTGAAACCCGTTAAAACCAGTCACGTCAAAGTGGCGCGATGATCTTTGGACTTTACAAATGCGTCAACTACTCCTTATACGGTGCTGTGAATTGACCTTTGTACAGAGCGAACACTCCATATAAGGCAAAAAAATCGGGGTGATGCGCACCCAAAATATATAAATGATCGGATGAAGACAGAGTAGTGCAGTGGAGCAGCGCAGAGATGGAAGAAAAGATTAGGTGGACGACCGTGTGTGATTTGTGCGATAAAGTGTGGTCGAGAGTCGACGAAATCTTCGAGTTACCCTACGAAAATGAATGTAATCCCTTAGACCTGTTCGACGAGGTGGACGTGGCATGCAATGCATTTCGATTGGTTCCCTTTGTGTTGTGGTTGAAAAAACAGAAACATGCAACGGAATGGTACGACATCATATATAGAATGCGACTGTCGATCGTGAGACGCAGTTTCTTTGCACTGCGTGAAGCCGTCGACAATGAAAGGTGAAAGGAAGAAGAAGAAGAAAAATGATCAAAGCATCTTGAAAGATTACCACGATCCCACCGAACCTGGTAGTTTGGGAGGTATTGAACGATTTGCCAAGGCTCAGAAATTACCTGTCAACAGAGTCAAGAAACTCTTGGAAAGAGAATTGGGATACACGCTTCATAAACCCAGAAGGAGACGATACACTACTTCTCCCGTCTTGGTGTTCAATATCGATCAACAATGGGTAGCTGATTTGGTGGAAGTGCAAACCTTGGCCAAACAAAACAAAGGTAACCATTACCTGCTGATCGTTTTGGACGTGTTGTCCAAATACGCGTGGATAGAACCCGTGAAAAACAAGATGGGAAAATCGGTGACGGAAGCTTTTGAAAAAATCCTGAAACGCGCCAAAGGACGTACACCTCAGAATTTACAAACCGATGATGGAAAGGAATTTTATAACAAGACCTTTGCTGAATTGATGAAACGAAAGAAGATCAACCATTTTTCGACGGCAGGTGACACGAAAGCCAGTATTGCGGAACAATTCAATCGTACCTTCAAGGAACGCATGTATCGTTATTTTACCGTCAAAAACACATTGAATTACATGTCTGCACTTCCCGCTTTGGTGAAGGGATACAATGCGTCGTTTCATAGAAGTATCGGCATGGCTCCAAATCGAGTCAACAAGAAAAACGAACACAAAGTGTGGATGAATTTGTATGCCAAAAAATTGCAAGGCAAAAAACCCAAATGACGTACTTTGTTGAAAGTGGGTGATAAGGTACGACTCAACAAAAAATTCCGTACGTTCAAGAAAAGTTATTAGGGACCTTTAGCAATGATGACGAGGACGTGGACGAAGACTTGTACGGTCGATTAAGCCCTGGGACGAGACAGTCGTCCACGGCAGGAAACATAAACACTTTAGCAGACCGGTAGCGTGGACGAGTTTCGTGCTGTGGAAGTCAATAGCGAAAATATCTTTTAGATAGTTTCGTGGGCTGCTAAAACTTCTCTCCGCCGATAACGATATGTGAGAAGTACGCGTGTGAAAACAAAGCTAACTTTATCGTAGTTTGCATAAACCACAACTTAAACGAATAGTTTGTATTTTAAAGCCGGGAAATCTTTCAAATTTAAAAATGAAGTCAAGATTGAATTGCAAAAATTACAATGTAATGCAGTTGACAGAATGTGATTTATTTCTTATAAGGTTACATACGTATCCCGGTGCAATTTTATCGCCACAATCCGCCGGCATTCTTCCACACGCAGTGCGACCACAAATGCACAAATCATAAGCTTACTTTTAATCTCTGCCTGAAGATCTGTTTTTTCCTCGCGGTCCTTTCAAATATGTTAGGGACGCTATCTTATTCACTGACGAGCCATTTCGAGTGAAGAGGCCTGCGTAAAAATGCAAAAACTCCACGAAACATACCCTCGTTTCGACTCGTTCACTACAAGACGGCAAATGGCGGCAAATGACGTCCTGAACGAGGTGTGGACGACAAGTCGTTCTCCCCGGGGCATGCGTGGTAGCGTCGAGTCTCGTATTTCCAACTTCCGGTCGTTCACGTTCACGTCCTCGTCATCATTGCTAAAGGTCCGTATTTGCCAGGCTGGACCGAAGAAATTTTCGTCGTGAGTGATGTCAGACCTGGTCCACCCGTCACCACCTACAAGATCAACAAATACGACGGAACGCCTGTCAAAGGAACATTTTACAAGGAAGAATTGCAAAAAGTCCTGCAAGACGACGAGGATCTGTTTCGAGTAGAAAGAATATTGAAACGAAAAGGTACTAAAGTGTTGGTTGAATGGAAAGGATGGCCAGAGAAGTATAACAGTTGGATCGAACGTTCAGCTCTGGAATCGCTATGAGGGAATTTTACCTGAGACTCACCAGTCGATCGAACCACGTGGAATTCCCCGACAATCAACCCCATCACTTCAAGAATCGTTTGCCTTACCCGTTGCGTTTCAAGGAATCTGGATGGAAAGTGGGTATGACCAGTATTCACGTGCCAAAAGCACCACCTCGTGTCCTCATCAAGGATCCCTTCTTGTTTCGGTTCGAATGGGACTTGTTGGAAGATGTTGACGCGGAAGTTTATGTAGAACAACAACTCCTCATCACTGAAGATGTATTGAACAAGTTCAACATCACCAACGGCACGCAATTTATGACAGCCATCAAGAGATTGTACTATCGGAAACTAGAAAACATCAGCATTGTTGATGCTCAATTGGGACAAGATGTGACAGAAGGCCAAGACGAAGATGGTGAGGACATCGTGAAATTCAAGAGGTTTTACACGCAAATGTATGCTGACAAAGACCAATTCGTATTGGATAATATCGACACGTATTTCGGAGGCAAGAATTACCCAAAAGTGTTCGTGGGATATCAATTGGCCAAAGACATGGGATGGGTCAAAGAAGAAACAGATAGTGATGGTGATCCCATTTACGAGTTGGGAGATAATTTACGCAAAGAATTTCCTACAGATAAGGTTCCCGGCGCTACTGACATCGTAGAAGGAAACGACGAATTTTTCAAAATCGACAACGACGCACTTCAATAGAGTTGTTTTTGGCAGTCTGCGGCCTTTCCCTTCACCAAGGAAACACGGAAAGCCGTAAAACTCTAGAACAGCACAATTCCTTGATTCGCTCCGACGAAGGGCTAACGCTCGAAACGTCAGCTCTTGAATCTCTTTACGGTGGCCAATTGACAATATCAACCCAGTTGAAACAAACCAAATTATATTGTTATACTTCCCACCGACGCAGCACCACAGTTTCTTTAGAAACTTACCCCCTCTATAAGGAATGTTAGCAAGGAATGTTAGCAGTGCCCATAATGTCAAAAAAATTTTCGCTCATCTAATTATACATTTCACCAAATAAACTTCTGCAAAAAAATTTTTCGATTTGGATAAAACGCAATTTTTCTTACGAATTTTTACAAAGTTCAAAATTCTATTTTCTTGCGGTCGACCCCTGCCGCTGATCACAAGAGTAACGTACTCAAAATGACCACGTGACTGATATCTGTGACGTAGGTTCAGGAACCTTCCTCGAAGTTTACCCACCGGTTTCGTCTCCTCTGTTTAATCGGGCATGTTTCGCCAAAAAACGGAAAAGGAATTCAGTGTAGACTGATGTTATTTTCGGGATCATTAACGTTGTCACAAAGAGCGGCAACGCACCTTTCCGGCATTTCAACTAAATGGTTTAGTTTTAGAAAAACTAAAAAAAGCTGGATTAAAAGTAGAAGGATTATACGTATGTAACCACTGGCTACGAAAGTAGTTCACCTCACTACACTTCACTACACTCACTACACTTCACTTCACGTAAAAAATTTTTCGATTTGGATAAAACGCAATTTTTCTTACGAATTTTTACAAAGTTCAAAATTCTATTTTCTTGCGGTCGACCCCTGCCGCTGATCACAAGAGTAACGTACTCAAAATGACCACGTGACTGATATCTGTGACGTAGGTTCAGGAACCTTCCTCGAAGTTTACCCACCGGTTTCGTCTCCTCTGTTTAATCGGGCATGTTTCGCCAAAAAACGGAAAAGGAATTCAGTGTAGACTGATGTTATTTTCGGGATCATTAACGTTGTCACAAAGAGCGGCAACGCACCTTTCCGGCATTTCAACTAAATGGTTTAGTTTTAGAAAAACTAAAAAAAGCTGGATTAAAAGTAGAAGGATTATACGTATGTAACCACTGGCTGCGAAAGTAGTTCACCTCACTACACTTCACTACACTCACTACACTTCACTGCACTTCACTACACCTCACTGCAATTCACTACACCTCACTACACTTCACTAAACTTCACTACACTTCGCTACACCTCAGCACACCTCACTAAACCTCACTTACACTTCACTACACCTAACTACACCTCACTACACTTCACAACCCCTCACTAAACCTTTTCATTTTCATTTCATTTCATTTAATTTATTTGCCTTTATGTTACAAGTTTTTTAAAGATATACAGCAGGTTGTTAGGCGAGGAGACCTCAGGAAACCACTAGGCTTTTAGGAGAGGCCACCTCGACATCACAATATACGACAAGATAAGGGCTGCGGAGGAGTGCGGCAGATACTAACTCAGAGATTATTTTAATAAAAACTCTAGCACTTTTTTCTTAAACGTAGGAAAGCTTGACAAATTGATAATAGAGGCAGGAAGACAGTTCCAGATCCTAGGTCCTTGGTAAAGAATTGTAAATTTCTTGATGTTCGTGCGACAGGAATGCACACGATAATTGCCAGATGTTCTTGTGTCATAATTATGGACTTGACTGTTTGTCGTAAACAGATTGAGAAAGAGTGGTGGCAGCAGATTATTGTGGTAGCGAAACATGAATTTAGCAATATCAAAGGTGTTGATTTGGAAGATGTCTAAAATTTTCAGTTTCGAAAAAAGAGGAGCAGTATGTGCTCGATATTCTGAATTTGTAACAACTCGCACTGCCCGTTTTTGTAGATAATAAATTCTATTTAAATTAGATACATAAGTGGAAGACCACGTAGAATTACAATAAATAATATACGGATAAATTAATGTGTAACCTCACTTCACTGCACCTCACTACACCACACTACACTTCACTGCACTTCACTAAACTTCACAACACCTCACTACACTTCACTACACCTCACTACACGTCAGTACACCTCACTACACCTCACTACACTTCACTACACCTCACTACACCTCACTTCACCACACTACACCTTACTACACTTCACTACACCTCACTACACTTCCCTACACCTCACTTCACTTCACTACACGTCACTTCACTACACGTCACTACACTTTACTACACCACACTACATTTCACTACACCTCACTAAACATCACCACACTTCACTACACCACACTACACCTCACTACACGTCACTTCACTACACCTCACTACACTTTACTACACCACACAACACCTCACTACACCTCGCTACACTTCACTACACCTCAATGCACATCACTACACTTCACTACACCTCACTTCACTTCACTTCACTACACCTCACTACACCTCACTTCACCACACTACACCTTACTACACTTCAGTACACCTCACTACACTTCCCTACACCTCAGTACACCTCACTACACTTCCCTACACCTCACTACACCTCACTACACTTCACTAAACCTCACTTCACTTCACTACACGTCACTTCACTACACCTCACCACACTTCACTATACCTTCTCAAACTCATTAATAATTCATCACGTTAAAACAAAGGAAATCAGAACCGTAACCGTGGTTTGGAAATGTGATCTTAATTAGCATAGATTTTCACCATTTTATTTCTTCGTTTTCACCGTAGTTTTAGTTTCGATTGAAAAGATAGATCAAACACTCGAGACAGTGTTTCATCGGCTATTCAAACACCTCGAAGTTCATTAAAAATACTCCGCTGCGCGTCGTATTTTCAACTCTCTTCTCGGTGTTTGGATATCCCGATGAAACACTGTCTCTCGTGTTTGATCTATTACATACTACACCTCACTACACCTCACTACACTTTACTACACCACACTACACCTCACAACACCTCACTAAACATCACCACACTTCACTACACCACACTTCACCTCACTACACCTCACTACACTTCACTACACCTCAATGCACATCACTACACTTCACTACACCTCACTTCACTTCACTACACCTCACTTCACCACACTACACCTTACTACACTTCAGTACACCTCACTACACTTCCCTACACCTCACTACACTTCACTACACCTCACTTCACTTCACTACACGTCACTTCACTACACCTCACCACACTTCACTATACCATACTACACCTCACTACACCTCAGTACCCTTGACTTCACTACACCTCACTACACCTCACTACACTACACCTCACTACACTTTACTACACCACACTAAACCTCACTACACCTCACTAAACATCACCACACTTCACTACACCACACTACACCTCACGAAACCTCGCTACACTACACTTTACTACACCTCACTACACTTAACGACACCTCACTACATTTCACTAGACCTCGGTACACCTCAATAAACTTCACTACAACTCACTATAGCTCACTACACTTCACTACACCTCACTATACCTCACTACATTTCACTACACCTCGGTACACCTCATTACACTTAACTACAACTCACTAAACCTCACTACGCTTCACTTTACTACACCTAACTACATTTCACTACACTTCACTACACCTCACTACACTTCAGTACACCTTACTGCACCTCACTTCACCACACTACACCTCACTACACCTCACCATACCTCACTACACTTCACTACACCTCACCACACCTCACTATAATTTACTACACCTCACTTCACTTCACTACACCTCACTATACCTCACTTCACCACACTACACCTTACTACACTTCAGTACACCTCACTACAGCTCACTACACTTCCCTACACCTCACTACACCTTACTACACTTCCCTATACCTCACTACACTTCACTAAACCTCACTTCACGTCACTACACGTCACTTCACTTCACCTCACCACACTTCACTATACCATACTACACCTCACTACACCTCACTACACTTCACTTCACTACACCTCACTACACCTCACTACACGTCACTTCACTACACCTCACTACACTTTACTACACCACACTACACCTCACTACACCTCACTAAAAATCACCACACTTCACTACACCACACTACACTTCACGAAACCTCGCTACACTACACTTTACTACACCTCACTACACTTAACGACGCCTCACTACATTTCACTAGACCTCGCTACACCTCAATAAACTTAACTACAACTCACTACACTTCACTACACCTCACTACGCTTCACTTCACTACACCTCACTACACTTCAGTACACCTCACTACACCTCACTACACCTCACTACACCTCAATGCACATCACTACACTTCACTACACCTCACTTCACTTCACTACACCTCACTACACCTCACTTCACCACACTACACCTTACTACACTTCAGTACACCTCACTACACCTCACTAAACTTCCCTACACCTCACTACACTTCACTACACCTCACTGCACCTCACTTCACCATACTACACCTCACTACACCTCACTATACCTCACTACACTTCACTACACCTCAGCAAACCTTACTATACTTCACTACACCTCACGAAACTCACTACACTGCACTTCACGACACCTAACTACACTTCATTACATCTCACTACACTTCACTACACCTCACTACACTTCACTACACCTCATTACACCTCAATACACTTAACGACAACTCACTACACCTCACTACACTTCACTACACCTCACTACACCTCACTACACTTCACTACTCTTCGGTACACCTCCATACTTGTAACTACAACTCACTACACCTCACTACGCTTCACTTTACTACACCCCACTACACTTCAATACACCTCACTACACTCCACTTCACCTCACTACACCTCACTACACTTCACTACACTTCACTACACCACACTGCATCTCACTTCACCATACTACACCTCACTACACCTCACTATACCTCACTACACTTCACTACCCCTCAGCACACCTCACTATACTTCACTACACCTCACTAAACTTCACTACACCTCACTACACTTCACTACATCTCACTGCACCTCACGTCACCATACTACACCTCACTATACCTCACTACACTTCACTACACCTCAGCACACCTCACTATACTTCACTACACCTCACTACACTTCACTACACCTCACTGCACCTCACTTCACCATACTACACCTCACTACACCTCAGTACACTTCACTACACTTCAGCACACCTCACTATACTTCACTACACCTTACTACACTTCACGACACCTCACTACACCTTATTTCACCTGACTACACTTTAGTACACGTCACTACACCTCACTACAATTCACTACACCTCACTACACGTCACTAAGCTTCACGACACCGCGCTTTACCTCGGCACACCTCACTACACCTCACTACACTTCACTACACCTAACTACACCTCACTACACTTCACAACCCTCACTAAACCTCACTTCACTGCACCTCACTACACCACACTACACTTCACCACACTTCACTAAACTTCACTACACCTCACTACACCTCACTACACTTCACTACACCTCACTACACCACACTACACCTCACTAAACTTTACTAAACCACACTACATCTCACTGCACCTAACTACACGTCACTACACGTCACTTCACTACACCTCACTACTCTTAACTACACCTCACTACTACACCTTACTAAACTTCACTACCCTTCAATACACCTCACTTTACTTTACTCTCACTAAACCTCACTACGCTTCACTTCTCTACACCTCACTACACTTCAGTACACCTCACTACACCTCACTACACTTCACTACACCTCGCTACACCTCACTACACTTTAGTGCACCTAAGTACACCTCACTACACTTCACTACACCTCAATAAAATTCAATACACCTCACTTCACTTCACTACATCTCACTACACCTCACTTACAACACTACACCTTACTACACCTTACTAAACCTCACTACACCTCACTACAGCTCACTACACTTAACTACACCTCGGTACACCTCACCAAACGTAACTACAACTCACTACACCTCACCACATTTCACTACACCTCACTACGTCTCACTTCACTACACTTTACAACACCACACTACACCTCACTACGTCTCACTTCACTACACTTTACAACACCACACTACACCTCACTACACATCACTACACTTCACTTCACTTCACTACACCTCACTGCACTTTACTAAACCTCATTACACCTCACTACACTTCACTGCACCACAATACACCTCACTACACTCCACTTCGCGACACCTCACTACACTTCACTAAGTCCCACTACACCTCACTACACCTCACTACACTTCACTACACCTCGCTACACCTCACTGCACCTCACTACACTTCACTAAACCTCACTACACCTCTCCACAATTAATTACACTTCAGTACTCCCCAGTACACTTCCGTACACCTCACTACAGTTCACTACACCTCGGTACACCTCAATAGACTTAACTACAACTCACTACTCCTCACTACGCTTCACTTCACTACACCTCACTACACTTCACTACACCTCACTACACTTCACTACACCTCACTGCACCTAACTACAACTCACTACACCTCACATCACTGCACTTCACTACACCTCACTACACCTCACTACACTACACTGCACCCCACTACACCTCACGACACTCACTGCACTGCACTTCACGACACCTAACTAAACTTCATTACACCTCACTACACTTCACTACACCTCGGTACACCTCACTTCACCATACTACACCTCACTACACCTCAGCAAACCTTACTATACTTCACTACACCTCATTACACCTCAATACACTTAACGACAACTCACTACACCTCACTACACTTCACTACACCTCACTACACTTCACTACTCTTCGGTACACCTCCATACCCGTAACTACAACTCACTACACCTCACTACGCTTCACTTTACTACACCTCACTACACTTCAATACACCTCACTACACTCCACTTCACCTCACTACACCTCACTACACTTCACTACACCTCACTACACTTCTCTACACCACACTGCATCTCACTTTACCATACTACACCTCACTATACCTCACTACACTTCACTACACCTCAGCACACGTCACTATACTTCACTACACCTCACTAAACTTCACTACACCTCACTACACTTCACTACATCTCACTGCACCTCACTTCACCATACTACACCTCACTGCACCTCACTATACCTCACTACACTTCACTACACCTCAGCACACCTCACTATACTTCACTACACCTCACTACACTTCACTACACCTCACTGCACCTCACTTCACCATACTACACCTCACTACACCTCAGTACACTTCACTACACCTCAGCACACCTCACTATACTTCACTACACCTTACTACACTTCACTACACCTCACTACACTTTATTTCACCTGACTACACTTTAGTACACGTCACTACACCTCACTACAATTCACTACACCTCAATACACCTCACTACACTTCACTAAGCTTCACGACACCTCGCTTTACCTCGGCACACCTCACTACACCTCACTACACTTCACTACACCTAACTACACCTCACTACACTTCACAACCGTCACTAAACCTCACTTCACTTCACCTCACTACACCACACTACACTTCACCACACTTCACTAAACTTCACTACACCTCACTACACTTCACGGATCAATTTTACTATGGGTAGTGTCGACCGATATGTCGACCGATGGTCGGTCGATATGTCGGTCGATAGTCGACCGCTAGTCGACCGCCAGTAGGTCGATATATCGGTAGACAGTCGGTCGATATTTGACCGACAATTCACTGATACTTTGCCGACACTCGGTCGACATTTGGCCGATGTTTCACCGATACTTCACTGTCATTTCATTCCCTAGTTCAACATCAAAATGTTTGATCACCAAACAATGTTTATGTTTGGTCGTCAAAAATTTCCCGTTAGGCAAGGGCTATAAGTCCGACTCTTTATTTTTAGTTGTTTGTTCATCACTTTTGAATCCCGTGGGAGTTTAGACGGCGGTGAACAGCTTTGGCTATAGATTTGAACCTGGAAAGGGGTTTGCGTTTAGAACTGTTCAAGTGTTCAACCGTTCAAGCACGGCATTTACTTGCCGATCCTTTAGAGTGTGGCCATTGTAATAGAGGAATGGTATGATAATCACGTGGATGGCTACCTTAGCTTTGGTGAGTCGGGTTTCTTTAGGCTAACTCTCTATAATCTTTCGAGTATCGACGACAAGGGAGGAAAAGGAGAGAGAGCCTGGATACGAGGTTGATGGTCACGCAGCATTTCATGTTTTACCCGTGATTTTTAACCGCGCGAAGCGAGCGCGGGTCATGTTCGACCCTTTATGTCGAACATGGAGACGATGGTGATGATGATGATGTGTGTCGGTGACTAGATTCATACCCCACGCGGCCAAAACTTAAAATCTGGATTGGACAATGGACTCTGGACGCTGGACTTTAAGAATTTTTTTTAAAATAATTATTTTACCATAAAGAATACTTAAAGAGAAGTAGTGCCTCAAGTTACCAAAACTACAACTGTTAAAAAATATTATGATAAGCGCCTTCAAAAATGCTTCAACTTACCTATCCAGTACGAGGCAGATCACGCGGATCACGCGGTATGTGGATCAAGTAGCGTTTAGGGTTTATTTAATTGTTGACCTACAGAATATTCTGCGACTCTTCTAGTATTTATTTAATATAAAAATATATCCGGTTATTTAAACCGAGTACGGTAAGGCAGGTCACTGGTTGCGTTACACATGTGGAATGTCTTGACGTCAGCGAAATTGATACATATAATCACGCTACTTTTAACCGTTTCGCTTGAGAGTAGGAATAGTCTATTAAACTCTGATTCCCCGTGTATTCTTGTATTTTTGGTGAAAGGATTTTCCCTTGTCTTGCAATCGAAAGGAGTTCAGAAACGCAAGTACATGAAACGTGCCTTGACATGTTTACATTACTTCACTGATCGGGAAATTCCCATCATACTGAAGCGGGATAAACTACAGATTGCGTGGCAAAAGCAAAAACAGATTTATTAATTCCTTCGCTAGTGGTGGAAAGTAACGTTACTTTAAGGGTTATAATTCCATTTTTCATTTTCTTGGAAATTTTATTTTTAGTTTGATTTATTTAGTTTGATTTATTTTTAGTATTTGCGTTCTTTCATGAAGTTACATGTGCAAGGCCGGAGGTTTCAGATTTAGACCATTACGTCATCAGATATTACGTCATCAGCTGTCACGATTGCAAGTGATGGTGCAATCAGTCGAATACATGTTTGTACTTGTGGTCGCTGTTGTCAGTTGGTGCAGATAGTGGTGTTTGGTGGTATGCATTTTAATTAATTTAATTACGGTGACTGGCTCCATATCCCACGCGGCCAAAACGTAAAATCTGGAATGGACTCTAGAACATGGACTCTGGACTACAGACTCTCATTTTTTTTGGTGCGGGGAGAGGGGGAGAGTGGGCGTGTCGGTGACTAGATCCATACCCCACGCAGCCAAAAACTTAGAACCTGGACTGGACTCTGGACTCAGAACTTCATATATATGTATATATATTTTGGGGGGGCAGAGATGGCGGTGGTGGTGGGGGAGGGGGCTGGCAGGAGGGTTGGGGGCGGGTGGCTAGACCCATACCCTGCGCGGGGTGGGGCGTGGGGGAAGGGGGGGGGGGGGCTCGGTGACTATAGCTAGACCCACACCCTGTGCGGCCTAAACTGGAGTGTACTTCTGGTCCTTGGACTTATTATCACAAAGCTAATACAATCTTTACTCCCCCAGCCTTTAAAAAAATTCATTAAAAATCAAAAATCGTTTCTCACAAAAAAAAATCGTTTCTCACAAATCTAATATAATCTTTACTCCCCCAGCCTTTAAAAAATTCATTAAAAGTCATTAACCCTTATTATCACAAAGCTAAAATAATTTTTACTCCTCCAGCCTTAAAAAAAATTCATTAAAAATCATTAACCCTTATTACCACAAAGCTAATATAATTTTTACTCCCCCAGCCCGGTAAGACAACTGAAACATATAAAAACAACAAAAATGAAGTCAAGAAGCTGAGGCTCTGTCGAAATCCTACAGTTACATATTTATGATCTACTGTTTGTTATAATAACCCACTACATTTTGAAATAACCTATTGCTTTCAACAGAACGTCAAAGAAAATAATCCTAGTTAACAAACTTTTCGCCAGAGCCTCGCGAAAAATGATTAGGAGTAAAATTCGTCTTTTGGATAGAAAGGAAGGAGCTGCTTTTCCTCCTTCAATTCATTCAAGCGAGTTTTGAATTCTTTCAAAGCAGCCCTGCAACGACATTCAATAATCTTGGCGGATATTTTCCCTGTCTTCTCGCGCTCAGTCCCCACAATTCTTTCATATCTCCTGGGGTCCACGATCTTGAGCTCACACAGGCCAATGTAATCTCTTAACGTGTTTCGTGCGATGCCAAAGCGTCGCATAGCTTCTGTCAAGGAACAGCGATGTTTCTGTAAAATTCGGAGGACGCCTTTATATCTTTTATGAAAACCTTCCAGATTAGATCCTGATATCGGTAATTCTGAAAGAAAATGGAGTAGTTTAAGTTCAGTCATCGGTGAATGTAACCTTTTTTGTTTCTGAAATAATTTGCAAATGTTTGAAATGTTATATGGTAATTCTCTGACCCCACAATGGGTTTTGACTACGACATTTTATAAGGAAAATATCAATTCCCAGGGTTAAGGTCATGTTTGGTCAACATGTCGTAGGGGTAAAATCAATTATTGCTATCTCGCTTACGGTTTCCAGGAGAAAAATCTCACGTTTCTAGCTCTCAGGCTATCTTTTTAGGTTGCTTGCGAATAAATATCAATAAAGAAACCACTGTCATTCTGTTTTGGTTGTCTAAAGAGATAAGAAAGGAAATCAAGATACCTACAGCTAAAAACTGGTATCTTTAAGGGTCCAAAAACATAGAGCCACGCCCAGTAGCCCAGATTGGTCCACTTGAGGAGGGTAAATTTAAAATGAACGACGAGCAACCCCGTCATTTGTATTAGAGAGTCCTCCCCCTGGGCATGCAAATTCGAGATTCGCATGGAGTTTGGCGCGCGAAATTGTCAATAGGATGCCGGTTCCAAACTAGGATTATGACACATTTTGCTGTCCTTCGCCAGTTCCCATTAAACACTCTTTCTAGCATATCTCGCATTGTTTTTAAGATTTTGTAATTTTTGTCTAACTAAAGAGCCCCAATTTTTTTTTGGGAAAATTATGACCATATTTTGTTGACAGTAACCTTAATAGCAAGTCAAATACCCGAGGGAAAGTGTCATTGGATTCGACTTGTATATAAATCAGCTATGTTCCAGTTATTGTTCAGTCATGCACACGAACTAACCTTTAGTCTTTTTCTGAGCAAGCTCAGCTCCCTCTTCATCGTCTTCATCGTCTTTTGTTTCCTTTCCCCAATTACCGTCCTCCATAGAATCGTCCTCCCCCATGTCAGTATCAGACTTTTGGCCATCATCAGTGTCCACTTCAGTTGCAGCTGATTTTTGTTTACTCTTGCCCTTGCTAACCGACTCTACAAAAAAATATTGCATTTTCAGTTGCCTGTACGATATTATGATCGAATGAAATTATGAAATTATCGATTAAAAATACCTGATACGCTTAACGTTGCCATGTTTTCAACGCATGTTTTTGTATTCGAAAAAGTATATCGAACTTTGGGTCGGATCCATATAAGCGATAAGCGCTTAGTGAGAATTTCACTTTTTTGGGGGCGCGTCACTCAATCAGCGAAATAAAGCCGGCATTATTACAAAATTTGAGTCACAAAACCATTTCATAGTGAATACGCTTCGGCAGAAGCAGTTCAAAGACCACAGAAACATTTTAACGCGAAAGCGCTTGGTCAGAACAGTGTTCGAACTTTCGCGCGCGTGGTACACAAATAATTAGTCCAAAGAAAATCCGCCATTATAACAAACAGCGAATCACTCGAAAGGAAAAATGAAGCCGCCCTTATAATCCACAGCGAAGCGCTTAGCGCTTAGTCAGAATTTCACTTTTTTGTGACGCGTCATTCAATCAGCAAAATAAAGCCGCCATTAGGCACAAAACAATTTCATAGTGAAACCGTTTGGGCAGAATCAGTTTTTTTTCAGTTGACCACGGAAGCATTTTAACGCGAAAGCGCTTGGTCAAACTTTCGCGCGCGTTGGGTCGCAGGCCTCGATGGAAACCTAGATTCTTACTCTGAAATTTAATTAGCCGCCAATATATTTCTAATCCTTTATCAACCGACGTGTGTTGCAGAGCAAAGTTCCACAAATATTTCAAGCCTTAAAACGGCACTTTGCTGATGTTGTTTTCAGTTTAATGTTTGGCAGTAAAACTTTACGTACTTCTCAGCTATTAGCTAATTTTGCAGATCTCATGTTAAAAAACGCTTCATTCTCAGCCGCTGAACAATTCTCAGTAAACTCCATACAGGACTTTACGTCGGACAAAAAAAAAAAGCGATACCGATAGACTACTGACACTCGGCCGATAGACCACTGACACTTCACCGATATTCCACCGACACTTGGCCGATATTTCACCGAGACACGACATTCCCTCTGTCGGTCGAGAGTCGGTCGTCATGTTGACCACCACGCAATTTTTTGTCGGCCGACTGTCGGCCGACTATCGACCGCCATAACGGTCTACTATCGACCTACTATCGACCTACTGGCGGTCGACTAGCGGTCGACTATCGACCGACATATCGACCGACCATCGACCGACATGTCGGTCGACATATCGGTCGATGTCGGTCGACACTACCCATAGTAAAATTGATCCCACTTCACTACACCTCACTACACCACACTACACCTCACTACACTTTACTAAACCACACTACATCTCACTGCACCTAACTACATGTCACTACACGTCACTTCACTACACCTCACTACTCTTAACTACACCTCACTACTACACCTTACTAAACTTCACTACACTTCAATACACCTCACTTCACTTTACTACACTTCACCGCTACACCTCACTAAACCTCACTACGCTTCACTTCTCTACACCTCACTACACTTCAGTACACCTCACTACACCTCACTACACTTCACTACACCTCGCTACACCTCACTACACTTTAGTGCACCTAACTACACCTCACTACACTTCACTACACCTCAATAAAATTCAATACACCTCACTTCACTTCAATACATCTCACTACACCTTACTAAACCTCACTACACCTCACTACACCTCACTACACTTACCTACACCTCGGTACACCTCACCAAACTTAACTACAACTCACTACACCTCACCACATTTCACTACACCTCACTACGTCTCACTTCACTACACTTTACAACACCACGCTACACCTCACTACGTCTCACTTCACTACACTTTACAACACCACACTACACCTCACTACACATCACTACACTTCACTTCACTACACCTCACTGCACTTTACTAAACCTCACTACACCTCACTAAACCTCACTACACTTCACTGCACCACACTACACCTCACTACACTCCACTTCGCGACACCTCACTACACTTCACTACATCTCACTGCACCTCACTACACCTCACTACACTTCACTACACCTCGCTACACCTCACTACACTTCAGTGCACCTAGCTAGACCTCACTACACTTTACTACACCTCGTTTTTTAAAATTTTTAAAAGTTAATCCAGTGAGCAGCACCTCTGCGAAACACTTGAGTTGTAAAACTTTTTTATTTTCTCCTACGCGTTTCGTGTGACTAGCGCACACTTCATCAGGGAGTTTAACAATACAACCAAGTGTGCCTATATTTATACCTAAACACAAACAAAGGCACCCCACATCTCGCAAAAAAAACACCCACGGATATGCGAGGCGCCAGCATTTGCGTCCAGGAAATAGGTGTAGCAAAATTGTAAAATGCGTGAAATATTTTGAGGGTGACATAATTATTTTGGGGCCCACAGTTTTAGCTAGATTTGTAACAAACAGTGCAATCCAGATCTGGAAGTATCTGGTTGATAGCGTTCTTTATACGTGCGTGACTACAGTTAAAAGTGGTTTTGAAGACAATAGTCTTACTAACCTTATGTTTACGTTTCTGGTTAAGCCATCTACTCCTGTCACTGTATCTAATTTCGCGAAACAGCGGGAGCAAAAATCTGAAAGGATACCCTCTAACTCGTAATCGTTTCCAAAATTTATCCCTAGTCTCCGAGAAAGACTTAAAGGAGGAGCTATTTCTAGCATACCTCATTAATTCCCCTTTAATAAAGGCTTTCTTGTTGCTAGAAGGGTGAAACGACTCGAAAGGGATATACAGATATTTGTTTAAAGGCTTTTGGAAAGTGGAAAAATGTAGTACGCTAGATGCCGCATCCCTATAGAGATATAAATCCAGAAAGGATATGCTATTATCACTAATACAATAAGTAAGTTTAATGCGATCGGTTTTGCTATTTAGGGCGTCTAGAAATTCTAGAAGGGTATCTTTGGGGCCAACCCAGATAGCGAATATGTCATCAATAAAGCGCCGATAGAGAGTGAGATAACTAGAGTACCGCTCAACAATATCTTTCTCGTGATAATACATAAAGGCGTTCGCTATTGTGACAGCAAATGGTGTTCCCATAGCAATACCAAACTCTTGATGAAATATGTCCGGACTAAATTCAGACGATAAATAGTTATTTTCTAACACTAGCCTAGCGAGTTGAACCAGTAGTGGAGTCTCGGGTACGCGTGCCTCTCGAAGAAGAAGGTCGAGGGCTACTAATGCTTTCTTGGTGTCAACACTGGGATAAAGGGAAACAACGTCCGCGGTGACAAGAAAGCAATTAGAGTAGGGCAAGACCGTGTTTTCCACTAATTGAATCAACTCGCTGGAATCCCTAAGCACAGTGGGCATGTGTATTTTAGGCTTGACGAGTTCATGAACAAAAATACTTATGGGCCTAGTAACATAAGAATGGCTAGCAGCAATAGGCCTTCCCACCATAGGTGACTTATGTATTTTAGGGATGACATAGAATTTAGCCGGAGTAACAAAATCGTCATAACTGCGGAGGAATCTAGCTACACTGGGGACAATAAACCGACAGTATGTTGACATAAGCTGTTCACGACGCTTAATTACATTGTCACGACAAACATACCAGTTCTCCAGGGTGACCTTTGAGTAGGAAAGTTCATCGTGCAAGTGCCTGAGTGTTTCATTTTTCACCCAGTCAGTAGACATGAGCGCCGGGCCTAAGTTCTTGTCAGTGGGAAGAGCTCGCACCGAACGGTTGCTTTGCAGTTCCTTAAGCTCAGTTCTGTCCTGTCTAGTAAGATTTTCCTTCCAGTGTGGCTTTCGTTCAGAGATGTTCCTTCGCAGTGTTTCACGCAAATGAAAGAGCTTGTCCTCGAGTTCAGGATCCTCCCGCGGTGGATTCCAGCCAGTGGGTACGTACAATCGGGGATTGAAATCATTGTCCTCTGGCTGATCAGCGAACTTTGCTTGAAGGCGAACTCGACGACAAAAATCTTTAATTTGTAAATCAAACTGAGCCGCAGAGGGGGGCTTTAGTGCGGGTCTGAATTTAAGCCCCATGCCTAAAACCCTGGACTGCCGCTCAGTAAGGTTTACGTTAGAGAAGTTATGGATTTCCGAGTTTCGAGGGAGCCAGTCGAACAAGGGTCGTTTCGCCATTTTAAAGAGCCATTTTTCGTGAGCGGAGCGCCTGTCTATTTTACGGGGCCGGAACCTTTGCCCTTGGCGTTTTTTGCCGATGACCGGGGACTTGCGACCCGCTTGGTCGAGTTTGATCGTGGCGACTTTGATCGGCCCCGCAGTTGTGGCGGCTGTTCTCTACTCCGATTCTTCGGCGATTTAGACTTGTTTTGCGGTCGGCGCTGTTGCTTCTCTCGATGCTTCGGCCGACTTCGTCTACCAGAGTTGTCGGAGAAGGAAACCTTTCGTTGACGACGATTACTGTTGGCGTTAGACTCTTTTGCGTGACAAATCTCCTGGCGGATGATTTCACGAATTGTAGACTCGGTCGGCATGAATTGCTCGTTTGAATCCATATTCTCCCTCTTGCTGTCTCTGTTAGTGATTTCCGCTTGTAATGCTTTAGAGGCTCGAGAAACTGCGCAGTCTGAGGATAGCTTGGTCACAAAAGCTGCAGCTGCGTCGACGAGGTCCTTCACCTGGTCACGCGTGAGTTCGTTGAGCTTCAGAAGGTGGGAATTCCATTGTGCGATGGTGCCATCAATGTCGTTTTCTCGCTGTTGAATGGCCTCCTCGTAAGCTTTCACATCACCGCGGAGATCTTCGATAGCAACGTTCAGGAGTTTAAGCTCTGCATCTTTGATGATATCATCAAATTTAGGTTGCAGCAAGTCAACATTTTGGCCCTTGGCTTTGACGCGCTGAATCTTAAGGCCCGAGGGTATCGTGCTATCTGATGCATGCTTTCCTAGAAGCTTGATTCTAGCCAGAAGACTCGAATGTGACTTCTCGATGTCCAGGCGTTCACGAACTTTCTTTCTAAGAATAGCCTCGATTGTAGAATCAAGCTTACAAGTTGGTACAGGAGCTGGATCATGATCATCGTTGCTTGATCGACGACGTTTTGCACCAGCGCTATTACCTTCAGAGTTGTTCGCCATGTGGCTTCTTCTGGTACTTATACAGAATTTTTAAAACTTAATCCAGTGAGCAGCACCTCTGCGAAACACTTGAGTTGTAAAACTTTTTTATTTTCTCCTACGCGTTTCGTGTGACTAGCGCACACTTCATCAGGGAGTTTAACAATACAACCAAGTGTGCCTATATTTATACCTAAACACAAACAAAGGCACCCCACATCTCGCAAAAAAAACACCCACGGATATGCGAGGCACGAGCATTTGCCTTTGTTTGTGTTTAGGTATAAATATAGGCACACTTGGTTGTATTGTTAAACTCCCTGATGAAGTGTGCGCTAGTCACACGAAACGCGTAGGAGAAAATAAAAAAGTTTTACAACTCAAGTGTTTCGCAGAGGTGCTGCTCACTGGATTAACTTTTAAAAATTCTAAAAAAACCTCGGTACACCTCACCAAACTTAACTACAACTCACTACACCTCACCACATTTCACTACACCTCACTACGTCTCACTTCACTACACTTTACAACACCACACTACACCTCACTACGTCTGACTTCACTACACTTTACAACACCACACTACACCTCACTACACATCACTACACTTCACTTCACTACACCTCACTGCACTTTACTAAACCTCACTACACCTCACTAAACCTCACTACACTTCACTGCACAACACTACACCTCACTACACTCCACTTCGCGACACCTCACTACACTTCACTACACCTCGCTACACCTCACTACACTTCAGTGCACCTAGCTAGACCTCACTACACTTTACTACACCTCACTAAAATTTAATACACCTCACTTCACTTCACTACACCTCACTACACCACACTTACCACACTACACCTTACTACACCTTACTACACCTCACTACACCTCACTACCCTTCACTTCACTACACCTCACTGCACTTTACTACACCTCACTACACCTCACTAAACCTCACTACACTTCACTGCACCACACTACACCTCACTAAACTCCACTTCGCGACACTTCACTACACTAAACTAATTCTCAGTGCACCTCACTACATTTCACTACACCTCACTAATCTTCACTACACCTCTCTACACGTCACTAAACCTCACCACACTTCACTATAGCTCACTGCACCTTAGTACACTTTACTACACGTCACTACACGTCACTACACTTAACTACACCTCACTACACCTCACTACACCTCGCTACACCCCACTGCACCTCACTACACTTCACTAAACCTCACTACACCTCTTTACAATTAATTACACTTCAGTACTCCCCAGTACACTTCAGTACACCTCACTACAGTTCACTACACCTAGGTACACCTCAATAGACTTAACTACAACTCACTACTCCTCACTACACTTCACTTCACTACACCTCACTACACTTCACTACACCTCGGTACACCTCAATACACTTAACGACAACTCACTACACCTCACTACACTTCACTACACCTCACTACACCTCACTACACTTCACTACACCTCGGTACACCTCCATTCCCGTAACTACAACTCACTACACCTCACTACGCTTCACTTAGCTACACCTCACTACACTTCAATACACCTCACTACACTCCACTACACCTCACTACACCTCACTACACTTCACTACACCTCACTGCATCTCACGTCACCATACTACACCTCACTATACCTCACTACACTTCACTACACCTCAACACACTTGACTATACTTTACTACACCTCACTAGACTTCACTACACCACACTTACCACACTACACCTTACTACACCTTACTACACCTCACTACACCTCACTACCCTTCACTTCACTACACCTCACTGCACTTTACTACACCTCACTACACCTCACTAAACCTCACTACACTTCACTGCACCACACTACACCTCACTAAACTCCACTTCGCGACACTTCACTACACTAAACTAATTCTCAGTGCACCTCACTACATTTCACTACACCTCACTAATCTTCACTACACCTCTCTACACGTCACTAAACCTCACCACACTTCACTATAGCTCACTGCACCTTAGTACACTTTACTACAGGTCACTACACGTCACTACACTTAACTACACCTCACTACACCACACTACACCTCGCTACACCTCACTGCACCTCACTACACTTCACTAAACCTCACTACACCTCTTTACAATTAATTACACTTCAGTACTCCCCAGTACACTTCAGTACACCTCACTACAGTTCACTACACCTCGGTACACCTCAATAGACTTAACTACAACTCACTACTCCTCACTACACTTCACTTCACTACACCTCACTACACTTCACTACACCTCGGTACACCTCAATACACTTAACGACAACTCACTACACCTCACTACACTTCACTACACCTCACTACATCTCACTACACTTCACTACACCTCGGTACACCTCCATTCCCGTACCTACAACTCACTACACCTCACTACGCTTCACTTAGCTACACCTCACTACACTTCAATACACCTCACTACACTCCACTACACCTCACTACACCTCACTACACTTCACTACACCTCACTGCATCTCACGTCACCATACTACACCTCACTATACCTCACTACACTTCACTACACCTCAACACACTTGACTATACTTTACTACACCTCACTAGACTTCACTACAACTCACTACACTTCACTACACCTCACTGCAACTCACTTCACCATACTGCACCTCACTACACCTCACTACACCTCAGCACACCTCACTATACTTCACTTCACTTAACTCTACCTCAGCACACCTCACTATACTTCACTACAACTCACTACACTTCACTACACCTCACTGCAACTCACTTCACCATACTACACCTCACTACAACTCACTACACTTCACTACACCTCGCTACACCTCACTACACTTCAGTTCACCTAACTACACCTCACTACACTTCACTACACCTCACTAAAATTCAATGCACCTCACTTCACTTAACTACACCTCACTACACCTCACTTACCACACTACACCTTACTGCACCTTACTACACCTCTCTACACCTCACTACACTTCTCTTCACTACACCTCACTGCACTTTACTACACCTCACTACATCTCACTAAACCTCACTACACTTCACTGCACCACACTACACCTCACTACACTCCACTTCGCGACACCTCACTACACTTCACTACATTTCACTGCACCTCACTACACCTCACTACACTTCACTACCCCTCGCTACACCTCACTACACTTCAGTGCACCTAACTGCACCTCGCTACACTTCACTACACCTCACTAAAATCAATACTCCTCACTTCACTTCACTACACCTCACTACACCTCACTTACCACACTACACCTTACTACACCTTACTACACCTCACTACACCTCACTACACTTCACTACACTACACATCACTAAAATTCAATACACCTCACTTCACTTGACTACACCTCACTTACCACACTACACCTTACTACACCTCACTACCTCAAACCTCACTACACTTCACTATACCTCACTGCACCTCAGTACTCTTCACTAAACCTCACTACAAGTCACTACACTTCACTACACCTCACGACACCTCACTAAACCTCAATACACTTCACTATACCTCACTACACTCCACTTCTCGACACCTCACAACACTTCACTACATCTCACTGCACCTCACTACATTTCACTACACCTCACTACACCTCACTACACTTCACTATTCCTCACTGCATCTCAGTACACTTTGCTACACGTCACTAGACGTAACTACACTTAACTGCACCTCACTACACCTCACTACACCTCACTACACCTCGCTACACGTCACTGCACCTCACTACACTTCATTACACCTCACTATACCTCTCTATAATTCACTACACCTAAGTACACCTCAATACACTTCAGTACACCTCACTACACTTCACTACACTTCACTACACTTCACTATACTACACTACACTTCTCTACACCTCACTACAGCTCACTATACCTGACTACACTTCAATACACCTCACTTCACTTTACTACACCTCACCGCTACACCTCACTAAACCTGACTACGCTTCACTTCACTACACCTCACTACACTTCAGTACACCTCACTACACTTCACTTCAGCTCACTACACCTCACTACACTTCAGTGCACCTAACTACACCTCACTACACTTCACTACACCTCTCTACACCCCACTACACTACACCCCACTGCACCTCACGACACTCACTACACTGCACTTCATGACACCTCACTACACTTCATTACACCTCACTACACTTCACTACACCTCACTACACTTCACTACACCTCGGTACACCTCAATACACTTAACGACAACTCACTACACCTCACTACACTTCACTACACCTCACTACACCTCACTACACTTCACTACACCTCGGTACACCTCCATACCCGTAACTACAACTCACTACACCTCACTACGGTTCACTTTACTACACCTCACTACACTTCAATACACCTCACTACACTCCACTGCACCTCACTACACCTCACTACACTTCACTACACCTCGGTACACCTCAATACACTTAACTACAACTCACTACACCTCACTCCATTTAACTACACCTCACTACGCTTCAATACACGTCACTACACCTCACTACAATTCACTTCACCTGTATACACCTCACTGCACTCCACTTCTCGACACCTCACTACACTTCATTACACCTCACTACAATTCAGTACCCCTCGGTACACCTCAATGCACTTAACTACAACTCACTATACTGAGTTACTGCACCTCACTACGCCTCACTACACCTTGTTACACGTCACTGCACTTCACTACACTTCATTACACCTCACTACACTTCACTCTACAATTCACTACACCTCAGTACACCTCAATACACTTC
>OX393564.1:233217-240138 GCA_947652115.1 Blastomussa wellsi | reverse complement strand
GATCTGTTTTCGTGGCGAACGAACAAGTTGAAATTTCATTGTTCTGTACTCTACGTTTCATTGGCTGAAGTTAAAAAAAATAGGCACGCAATGCGTGCATGTAGCTACTGTAAATAGATGTTTCAGTGTTCGTTGTTTATGCATCTTTTATCATGCTTAACTGTATTGTCCGGATAGGTAATTTTCCTTTCACTACCGCTTGGAAGAAAAGCACTGGATTTCTAATTTATTTCCTTATTCTCAAAATATTTTTAGAGCTGATCAATATAAATAGAACAGACAAATTGTGCAATGATTTTTTTTCTAGAAGATATACAGTATAACTTGCAAGAATGGAACGAAACAAAGCTGAATAAGTGTAAATGATGTTGAATAAAATATTGCTGTCAACCAGAAGAGATACAAACTCTGATATTAGACTTATTGTAGGCATTGTTGATTTGCAGGTGTTACAATCAATCATAATTCTTTTGATCTTCAAATGGCTATTTTTATCATTAAGCATCAGACAGTGGGATAACATTGTGAGTTCCATCATTAAAGTACATGTTTCTATAAACAAAATGTCTTGTACTTCATTAGATGACTCGCACTAACAAAACAATGACTTAAGTCAATATCGCAACTATCTTGATTTCTCCCATTAGAGGAACTGTGTGACTATCTTGGCACATTTATCAACCAGCATCGTTTGGTCTCCAGCTTTTAGAAGAGCAACTTTAATTTCGCCATCTGACATCTTGCCAAGCTGTGCATCAATGCCCTTTAATATGAAGAAGCTCTGTAATGCATCATTAAATGCAGAATAGGAGGTTATCTTCTTGTCAACCAGGATAGATAGTTTGCAGACAAGCTTTGGTACTAGACTTTCTGAAAGCATGGTCGATTTGCATCCCTTGCAATTGATGATTTCTTGGTCTTCACTTGCTGTATTATTCGTGGCATTACACAATGGACACGAGGGGTTGCGAATCAGATCCAATGCGATGACTTTACCAGTGATGACAGAATCTTGGAAGTCCGTTCCAGTGGTCACATCTGTGTTTGTTACTATATCATCAATTTGTTCAATGATTGATTCCTCGTTAGTGTTGATGTACTTTTTGTCATTGAACATTTTTACCTTGAGATTTTTAATATGATATGACTTCCCTCTTTGAAGCTCATCAATTGCTGCTTCCCAAGCTTCTAGTCTAATTGTTCCAGTTTTATCAGTCACAACACAATCAACCTTGAAACATGGATCTCCATGAACTATAACTTTCTGTTTCTCTTCTGTCTTGCTTATGATTTTCACCTTGACATCCACTGTGTCGAAGGGAAGTAGACTTGATATGTTATCGACTGTTGTAAGGTTGTGTTCGAAACTTGGATTGTATTGGAAGTTTACTTTAACAGACTGAAGCTTTGATTTCTTTTTTACTGTGAAATCCATCTTAGATGAGCTCCGCTTGTTTGGACTTAACTGCCCTCCAAGGATGGAAACTGGCTGATGCTGCTGTTGGTAGTTTAAAAAATCTTTCCTCTTGTCCGGTGAATAGCAAACCACAGACTGGGATGATGTTTCTGATGTTTGTACCAGGAAGTTGAAGAAGGTTGTTTTTTTCTCATTTCTTGCGTCTTTCACTTTTGATAGCTGATGGACATATCCAGTTAAGCTATCTGCAGAGGGAAAGGAATTCAATGTCATGCATCACATTGTTGGCCCAGTTTTTATATCAGTGTTGCTTGTTTAAAAGTGTATGCTGAATCACAGCCCTATGTACAGCAGTGTGTTAATTAAATTAAGAGTTATTAAGAGTTAAATAAGAATGTTATAACAAGAAGTAAAAAAAAACAAAAACAGTGAAGTCACTCTCACCTTCACCTGGGTTTGCCGATGCAGATTTTGATGTTACACCTGTTGGTTCTTCATTCTTTCTTTGGTTACTACTACTGAATAAAAAATAAAAAAGTATTTTTTAAAGAGAAATTTAAAAAAGAAATAAAGAGAAATAAAGAGAGAGGGAATTCAAACATAATGAGCTTACCTTGAATTTGTTGCAGTGTCCATGCCTGAAGTGCCAATCAAAGGAAATGTGGAGTCTCTTGTAAGCTATAAAATCAGAGAAAGATATTCTGTTTGACCTAGTAAATAATACTGCAATGCAACTAAAATGCGTTAATCAGTGCATAAATTGCTTTATGGTCAGAAAAATATGTCTCCCAAATATTGCTCTTTACTTTATCTTCATCGATATTAGTATAGATATGGTCAATACAGGTTTTATTATCTGTTGTGTAGGAGGACATTAGTTGCCTATAGTGATTCTCTGTAATAAAGAGATTATATAATGTTGACCTTTCTGTTATATTTAACCAGTTAACATTAAAATCTCCAATAAAAACTTTTAAAGTTGCTGTTGACAATGCCAACAGTTCTCTTATAGCTGCACAAAGTTGTCTAATAGGAATTGATGGAGAGCGATAAATAGCTATTACTATGATATGAGGAATTACCATAAACCTCAAAACTGTTATCTCTATGCCATTTTGATTGTAGCAGTATGGATACGCCGGATAATAATCAATGCGAGTATACACTGCAGTTCCACCATATGGTCTTTCATTGTGTTGTGAAATAGCGTCATTTCTAAAGAGGGTGTATTCTCCAAGTTCATACATGGTGTCACTTTCAGACATTTGGAATCGTGTTTCTGAAAAAACACTAATATCAGTACTCAAGTAATTCATGTCAGCACGTACATCATTAATGTGCTTATGCAAAGAACGTGCATTCAAAAAACAAAGCTTTATAGATGATTCTGGAGCAGCATAGATAGGAGAAATGGAAAGCTTCAGTTTGCCTTCATTTCTAAGATGTTCCATTTCATTCTCAACAGCAGGACTTACAGTTATCTTATCTTCACAAAGGTCAGTGATGTAAAGACCTTCTATTACTGTTACACGGCTTAGTCCGACATAGTGTATGTGAGGAATAGCTCTTTTGGTTTCAAAATTAACAACAATTTTGGTTTCTGTATCACCTTGTGATCTGTGAATTGTTTTTGCTGCAGCTGGCCTCAGAGGAAATTGTTTTCTTACAACTTGAACAGTTCTGTTTCTACCAACAGCAAATTGTGTGGTGACTGGTTTTATAGGAGTCCACGTAGGCTGAATACCAGAGACATATAAACGTCTGTTTTCCTGCCTTGTTTTTGCACCAATATCATCATGGTCAAACTGAACCCAAATTATTCCAGACGGATAGTTGGTTTGATTAATTTGTATCAACTTTATCACATTACCAGCACCATTTGTCATGCCATCATCAATTCTGGTGTTCAATGAAATTTCAGTTCTTTCACCAACTGCTATGTTTAATGAACCATGTAATTGCTTGGTTTTCCTAGGATCTTGAGGTATTTGCTTTAAAATTTTATCTCTGACATCTTGAGAAGTTGCTCCAATCACACTGTCGTGAGCCTTGATACTGTATTTTACGTTTTGTATAGCATGATGTACTCGGTCATTGAATTCATTGACTTTTGCATTTTGTATAAATAGATGAGGAGCATTCATTGGATAACTGGAGGTATTGGATTGCAACATTCGTTGTCTCAATACTCTTATGTCTTCATTTGTCTGTTTTCCTTCTCTCAACCTGTTAAGCAATTCAGCAAATTGTTTGCTTTCTCTTTGCCTCATAATTTCTTTTAGCTCAAACATATTAAAAAGTTCCTGCCACAGATTTGGAGCAAGAACGCCATATTCTGTCTTCAAATCATTGAATATATAATCATCCATAACTGGTTGTAGCTGAAATAAATCACCTATAGCTATAATGCTAACACCCCCAAAGGGCAAAGGGCTTCCTTTGATGTCTTTAAGTCTGTTGTCAATTTGTACATTAAACATTGTGTTACCGACCATTGATATTTCATCAATAAATACGAGTTTAATACCACCTAACTGCGTTCTTAGGGAATTGAGTCTATTAGAGTCTAGACGTTTATAAGTCTTTAGTGACTGGCAGGCTGGTATTGCTAATGCACTGTGAATGGTATTGCCTTTGATGATATATGCAGCTTTTCCTGTAGGTGCTAACATTAAAACTCTGATTTCTGCAAAATTATCACCAGCTCTACTATTATAGAATTTGAGTGCTGCTTGATACAAGGCTTTAGTCACATGTGATTTGCCTACTCCTGCCCCTCCAGACAAAAATGAATAAAAGGGCTCATCAGATGTTTTGATCAGGTGTAGCACATGATAAAAGAATTCCTTTTGTTCTTTATTCAATGATTGTACCATACATCTATATTCATTGTCTGGTAATTCATTAAGTATTAATGGTTCAGATCTGGAATCAACAGATGGTATCCCTATGTCATCTGATAGGTTGTAATTCTCATTGAAGTCAGGGTGTAAGTCCTGCTGGCCTTCATTGCAGTCTTGTTGTTCTATACTTTCAGTCAAAGGTGCAATACAATCATAACTTTCTTCTAGTCTATTTCTCTCTTGTTGTATCTCATTTAAGTCTTCATTACATGTAACATATTGTTTCATTTGTTCCTTGATAAGTTTAGACAGTGCCTTATAACGGTCTTGATAACAGAAGAATCCACCAAGTAAGTCAGTTTCTTCATTTCTCCATGCAGTATAGAGCATTAAAAGTTCACGATAGTGCTTCTCAGGATCAGCTTCTTTATTGAACCAAACACTTCTTATTATTCTAGCTTTATTTCTCTTTTTCATTTTACCACGGCCACTGATATTAGTAGCCTTTTCATCATTGAGATCATCATCATCATTCTCATAATGTTCGATGCATTTCTCTAATGGCAAGCCATCAGTGTCTAAATCATTAGATGGCTTTACATAAGGTTTGCCAGTTACATCATACCATGCAACCCAGTCTGCAAGAGTTACATCCTCTAGTTGAGTTGGACGTTTACTATATCTCTTTAGCAATCCACTCGTGTAGATTTCTTCACAGTCATCATCCATTTCTTTGATATCATTTAATGGCTTCAAGAGCTCTACACGTTCATCAGGAGGTGCAGTGTTAATAAATACAACCTGCCGAGAGGACTTTCTCATGGGCAATTGCAGTACAATATACACAGCTTCTTGAGCACTTATTTCAACATTGTTTACAAATTTACTGCCAATATCTCGAACTTGCTGTTTAATAGTAGAATTTCCCTTTCTTGCTTCAGTGCAAGCTTCTCGCAATAGCTCACTCATGCCTTTTTGAGCTTTTGAGATATAATCAACAATATATACTGCACAAGCATACACATCTAGCACATACTGAATATCCATGTTAGCCCTCCATGCCTGAAGGCAAGCAGGGTTGTAGTTGTTAACTCTTAATTCATTTGGAGTTCGTTTTAAGAAAACAGTAGCAGCATTGATTGAGGAACGCACAGCTAGTAAATAGTTTTCCTCTGTGACATTGAGGTCCAAGAGTAACTTGTCAAAAGTAATTTCTTCGCCTTCTTTCATTTCATCTAGATGAAATTTGATTGTTTTCCATGTATCTTTATGCCTTTTGATTTCACTTTGTTGCATGTCTTTATCTAAAGGATAAAGAATCCTTGTTTGTCTCATGGGAGGCTGTGGATAATTGAATCTGCAATCACTTTTAGTATTCTTACGACAAGTATGTGAATGACGGTGAACCTGTCTGTTGACTAAGTGAAGTAGTTCAGGATTGTCAGTAGGTTTGCAGCAGGTTACTATCTTATCAATAAATTCAATCACTTCTTTGTCACTTTGCTCCTGGAATTTTGGTGCACTCTCCACCCAGATTAGCATATGTATATGTGGTGAACCACGTTGCTGATATTCTACCCTGTAAAACCAATCTGATATTTTCCCTAGTGGCTCTGCAGAACTCAAAAGAAAACTACTTAAGAATTTATTGACTTGGTAATCAAAATGTCTGGCACAGGTAACAGGATCACTTTGAATCAATCTACATCTCTCCTCCCAGTTAAGATTGCTAATTTCATTATCAGAATAATCTTTGTGATCCACAAGATTGCCAAGAATTTTAAGAAGGTGAGTCCACTGTGTTTCTGCTGATGAGAAACTGCAAAATAGTGTTGCAGGTCCAAGTTGTCTTATCATGGCAAACAGATCTTTTTTTGCTTTCTCAAAGTATGGAGGTGAACCACGCAATGCTGTAAGAAACTTAAATCCTTCATCAAAGCGAATTAATCGATCTAGTGCACCCATCTGTTTTAATTGGCGTGCATTAAGATTTCTGTTGTTTCCCTTGCATTTTCTAAGTGCAATGGTTGATTTACTAAGAAGTATTTTCATTTGCAACTTTTTTGCTTTAAAGAAAATATTCTCTACACACATAGCTGCTCTTCTGTCTGACCTTCTTAGTTCAGATTTACATATATCACTATAGTGAATGTGCTTGCATAGAGACCGGGGTTGCCCAAGGAATATTCCAGGATATGCTAACTCCTCTGAATATTTATCCCTGAATATACTTAAGGGTATATTGCCTTCTGCTGGTGCAATGTTGAATATATGCTGGCGCTCATTATCTTCTAAAAAGTCAGTGCCTGTTAACATAGTATCAGTAACACCTGCAGGTACATCATCTTCATTTTCGCTTTCATTATCTCTATCATCTATTGTGTTTATTTCAGAGTGACTATTACTGTTCTCGGCACTTTCTGCAGATTGTTCACTATAAAGGCCATTCATATTATGTTGTTGTTCAATTTCTTTGTCATACTGATTGGTCCATTGCGGATTCAAAACAATGCCTTCATCTTTATAAAGACTGCTATTTCTGATCAGCCAATCTGCTGCTTGCATTACTTTATGAGGTCTTACATTTAATGACAATGCAGAACTCTTATATTGAAGCTTTCTTTTTAAATTTACTTTTATTGTAGCAGTCTCACTTAGTAA
>OX393564.1:120717-228217 GCA_947652115.1 Blastomussa wellsi | reverse complement strand
GATAACATATCTTTTTGAACAGTTATTTTTTCAGCAGCAGCTGGGTAGTCATTATGCAAATCATGAAGTTTTTCTGGATAATCTAAATCGACTTCTAATATATATCCTTTTTCGCTATCATCTCTGATCTTATTAACATTAAACTTATTAATCTGTTTTTCTGTAAGCCATCTAAATCCTCCAGCTGGAAGATATTGACTCATTGCCCATCCATATAAATTATTAGCATCAAGATACATAATATATTTAGATGGTTCATTTTTATTATAATTTTTCATATATTTATTATTAGCTTTTCCATAACGATTAGCAATATAACTGATTCCCCCTCTCATTCCCTTTTCAATGAATAAAAACATATCAATATCAGTTATTAATTCTAATTTAATATCAGTCATTTTTAACATAGCATCCCATGATAACCCTGGAGATGAGAAATAATGACAAGGATCTAGCTTATAATATTGTAAACCTGTTTTTCTAAAGTTTTCAAATACATCAGCTAATAGTAATATGTCTGATTTAATGTATAAATTATGATAATCTCCCATATTTTTCAAATTAAATGTATTCCAAACATTTTGAGCATGTTTATAGTCTTCATCTGATATATGTTCATCATTTAATATGCTGTAAAACTCTTCTTTTGATGGTAGCTTTTTATTGAACTTATCAAAACTATCCATATAATCATAAGGATAAACACCTTTCCTAGCCATTAAATCAAGTTTTTTACCTTTAAAAATTTCTGAGGTATATTTTAATGCTTCTTTTGGTATATTACTTACAAGTTTTTCTAAGCTAGAACTCATAAACTGAAAACTATCAATAAAGGTTAAATGATTACCTAACATAAATGCCATATACTTTTCCATATTGTTGGGTATAGCATTGATATTCATCTGTTTCTCTTCACCTTTCTTATTTGTGTATGTATGATTTTTAACTATTTCACCAATCTCTTGCATTATGAAATGTGAATCATATCCTCTCAAATTATGGAATATAACAGGAATTTTTATCTCTTCTGGATTTACTCTTAGTTTTAGATTACATTCTTGATGGGCTGAGCCTCTGTATTTACCAGTAATATGGCAATGATCTCGAACTTGAATATCTTTTTCGGTATATGGTTTATCACAGATATGGCATTCTTTAGCTTTTTGGAATTCATATTCATCATCATTTGTCATTCTCAATGGTTTGTTAAAATGCTTCTTGACAATGCCTTTACAATATTTAACTTCATCAAGCATCTTTTCCATAAATTTATATACAGCCTTTTCACCTCTATATATTGTAAGAGGTTTGCTATATTTATCATTATAACAACATACAATTTTATAACCAAATCCACAATCTGTATGCTTTTGATATTGTTCAGTATATGACTTTGAATCTTTCTGCTGACAGCCTGATATTTTTTCTGTTATAGCTTCAAAGTCTGCGTAGATCACAAATGGCACAGGCTGTTCTTTATGATGATTATTGAATTTTAATACATTATTATTTTTATCTGGCATTTTTACAGCTTGGGTTCCATTTACTTGAATACAATTTTCTTTATGATTATTTAATACTCTTTCAGAGCTGATACATAGAAGACAATGCATACAAAAGTGCTTCATATGTTCATGTTTTGTTTGATTGTACATAAATCTGTTAAAATCTTTGATTAATACGTAATGCTTATTATCATTTTCAGTTATCAATAATAAATTCATATTATCTTCAAACTGTCTTTTGACACATATATGGGATATGGTTGTTTGTTTTCATAACCGAAAACATTTATGTTAATCTCATTTTGCTTCTCAATTTTATTATACTGCTTAGTAGTTACTGGGAATTCAATCCCAGTATAATTTAGCTTTTGTATATATTGTTTATCAGATTTTTTAATCCTCTGTGGATCTTTATCTTGTGGGTTTAAATACCGAATATGACACCATCTGAAACATTCATTATCCTCATTCTTAATATTAATCAATCCTTTTTTACTATTTCTAAGTTCTGGTGGTAGATTAATATATGATGTGCCTTTCAATGGTTCATATTTCACAACATTAAGATAATGATTATCAACAGATTTAATAGTCCAACCAGAACCTTCAGATACCCATTGAGCAACTTTATTTAAAGTGCTACTACGATGAAATTTTCGATATCCATTTTGTTACATTTTCGTTAATAGTACGACTTTTTCAGGTATCTTGCCAAATTTCAGTCCATTACAAACATTACAAGTTGTCTTTTTTGGACTTTTACTTCCGAGAATTTACGGCCGCCATTAATTCTGCTTGTTCCTTGGCTTGTTTGAGAATTTGAGAAAATGACGTCATTTTCTCAAAATACCTCACGGGTTGAAATTATAATAACAATTAGTACAGAAAAGCGCACGAAAAAGAATAAAAGCTTTGGACGTTATCTTCGTGCAATTTTCTGTACTTGTTGTTGTTATAATTTCAACCCGTGAGGTATTTTGAGAAAATGGCATCATTTTCTCAAATTCTCAACCAAGCCTTGGAACAAGGAGAATTAATGGCGGCTGTAAACTCTCGGAAATAAAAGTCCCAAAACATGACTTCTAAAGTTTGTAACGGGTTGAAATTTGGCAAGATATCTAGGACATTTGTATTGTGCACGAAAATATGAAAATATAAACATCGAGAATTTGATCATAGTAGCACTTTAATATTTGTTGTTTTGATAAATTAAATGATTCTTTTATTTCAGTTTCATTTATAATAGTTTGTGGTGTACTATTAAAATAAGCAGCTTTATTAATTTGTCCATCATTTGCTAATTTTTCAAATGTTACCTTCAATGTTTCAACAAATTTTAATCCTTTTTCAGATTTTAATATTTCTATGATATGATATTCAAGTGCTTGTCTTGTCGACTTTAATTGTATAAGTGGGTCTTTATCATTTTTAATACCAATTTCAAAAGACTTAGTATAACCCTTCAATGCTTGATTCAATTGCTCTATCTCCGTTTTTGGTTTATATTGTTTCATTATTCTCTTATGCTCTTTTTTGATTTTTTTTAACTTTTCCAAGTGTTGTTTATTTTTGATTTTATCTTGCTTGTGTTTCTTAATAATTTGTTGTAATTCAACATTATTAATTACATTTTATCTGGTTGTTTTGCTAACTAGATCTAACCATTTATAACCTAATTTTTTAGCGGTTTTGTAGTATCGAGTTGAGAGTAGCTGGAAAAGAGACATTCTATATTATATATTTATATAAAAAATATTTCTTCAAGTGCGTTTATTTTTGGATATCAGGTAGCTAGCTAATTTGGTTTAGTATTAAATTTAATACTAAATCAAATTCAGAACTAAATATAATTTAATACTTATTTTTAGCTTGAGTGTTAGCATTTTTCTTATGCTTCTTTGTTTTTAAATGACTGAATTTACCAGCCATAGTATAATTTCTATTTCCACAGTCGATACATCTCCATTCTGTAGTTAACATGTATTTAGTAAAGTATGGTCTGTTGCTGTCTTTCTTTCTTCTTCAGTGAAATATTTTCTTGGTCTTCCAGGGCCTCTCTTTACAGTCTGATTTTCCATTCTATATATATATTATATATTTTTTATATTTTTAATTGCGTTTAAAATGATATCATCTCTTTTTTCTACATTTTAAATATTTATAACTTTCTTCCAAATGTTTCATTATTTCAAATATAACATCATCATAAGAATTGCTGATAAAGTATTTGCATTTGTTTTTAATATACATATCCTTCATTTCCAACTGTTTTTTACTCACTTGATATGAACCAGTAGGGCTTTTAAATTCTAAACAAAGAGCATTATATTTACTTGTTGGATTCATTATCATGAGATCACATTGTCCTGGCATATATCCTTTCTTCCAAGATGCTATTCTCATACATGATGTTATTTGATGTTCTCCAAAACCAGCAATCATAAGAGTTTGTGGGTATTTTTTTCTTATAAAATTAACAACTTTATAATGTAAATCATTTTCATTCTCAATTACTAATTTATTGCTATTAATTTTATAATAACCTTTTTTTCTAATTGATGGTAATACTTTACTTGTTATCCAGTGTTTGAATTCTTTTGCTTGTGGTTTTTTAGAAGAAAGCATTAATGAGTACAAACCGGATTCATTTATAAAATAACATTTTCGAGTTGTTTCTTGGGGCGTATTTGAGACACCTGAAGGATTTTTACTGTCAGCTTGGGGGACCGTTTTTGTCCATGAAGGATTTGATAATTTATTGTCCTCCATTCTGCTGTCAGCTTGGGGTCTATTGTTTAGACCTGAAGGATTTTGTAATATTTCAGCTTGGGGGGATTTCAGGTCCCCTGAAGGATTTTGCCATATTTTGAAATCAATTAATTTTTTATCCTCAACATGTACATTTTTTTTAATTGCTTTTTTCGTATCAGCGTAATCCAATATCTGAGCTATCTCCTTACCCCGAAACCATAACTCATTTTTGTTATCAATATAACAATTGATTTCAACATTTAATTTTTCATTTTTGTACAATGTTTTTTTGGAGTTCCATTCTATATATATATATATATTATATATTTTTTATATTTATACATTTACTAAATCCCTCATTGGAATCCAACTATTGAAATCATCACTATATCCCTTCCACTTCACTAAAGCTTGTTTCTTTTTATAATCTCTACGAATGACTTTATCAATACGAAAAACATCCTGCTTAGCTTTCAACAACTCAAACTCATAGAAACTTCCCTGAATATCTTCACCTCTGAGATCTTTTACCTTATAAGTTATTGGATTCGTGTATTGAATCTTATCAACTGTAAACACTTCTTCTGTCCAATTTGGTGTATAACCCTTATCAAATACCTTTCTTTTATACTTAGATATTCTAACCTTATCACCTATTTTAAATTTAGGTTTTTGTTTTGATGTTTCCATATCACCATATAGATTAAAATAAACTATACCTTCATTCTTTTTCTTTGATGCCTCAACTGGAGTCATTTTTATGCTTGAATGTTTTGTGTTGTTGTATTGATTTACTAATTTTGGTAACATATCAAGATATTGTGTATTACCTTGAACAGTGAACTGTTTCCACATTTTGGATTTAATTGTTCTATTCCATCTTTCAACCACTGAGGACTTCTCTTCATTCTCAGTTGAGTACATATGTATCCCATTTTTCTCTAATAAATCTTTCACATGTTTGTTATAGAATTCTTTTCCCTTATCAACCCAAAGATATTGTGGTTTTCTACCTCCTTTGAATATTGATTTAAATGCTTCAGTGACAGATTCACCTTTCTTATCCTTTAATGGAATAATCCAACCATATTTACTGAATACATCAATAACCATTAGAAGATATCGATAGCCTTTATTCCATTTACTAAACTGCTGCATTTCAACCAAATCACTTGCCCATATTTCATCGATATGATTTGTAATCACACGCCGCCGAGTAAATTTACGATGTATTGGTGTATGTAATTCATCTGCTAACTTTACTTGCCAGTTTTCTTCACTCGACGGCTGTTGACGTTTTTTTTAACTCCCATACCAAATTGTTTCCCATGTTGTAAATCCCACATGAATCTATTCCATTTCCAATGATCCTCATATGGCCCACCAATATACCAATCTGGTCCATAATCACGCGCCATAGTATTAAATACCTCTTGCTGACTCTTTTTCTCAACAGGTGCATATCCTTGCTTCCTCATCTTTTCTTTTTGTATTTTTCCCTGTTGTCCAGTAATTCCAGCCCAAGCACGTTTGATAGTGTCTCCACTTGCAAAATCATCAAATGATTCTTTTGCCCCTTCTTCTTTTATCAATTTTGGTATGACTGAAGAAAGAGTTTTATTTGCTGCAGAGTAACCAGGAATCGCATTTAATGAATCCATTACTCCCATACCTAATTTTGACTTAGCTGCTATAGTATTTCTAGCAATTGCATGTCCCCATTGTCTGTCTTTCCATGGAATAGCATCAAGAGCTTTAACCATTTTTCTATCAGCTTTATTCTTACATTTAACTTGATCACTTTTTTTCTTATTTCCACATACAGAATAATCAACATCATGTTGCATACTTACAGCGTCTGTTTTACCAGTAGGTTGTTGATATATCTCAAGTATTTGACCAGTTTTTGGATCATATCTCAGCTGCTGCTCTAAAGGATTACCAGGACCTGTATATCTATGTCCAGGCATAACAAAACCCTTTTTGGGAGCAACTTTTAAAATAGCTTTATGAATATCCAATCCAGATCCAGTTTTATACGGGTCGATTTTATCAGCTGCTTTATTCATTAGATTGTTTGATAATTCATCAATAACATAATCAATACCCCGATGTGATAATTGTTTAGCTTTTTTCTTAATTTTTTTCTTAACTGTAGGTTCTCTTAAAAACTCAGATGTATAATATCTTCCTTGTTTAACAGCTTGTTGTCCAAGCCATGGAATTCCTTTTTTAATTAATAATTCAGTTCCAGTATCTCCTAATGTGTTTAAAATGCCCGCCCCTTTAGACGGGCTTATTAGTTTCCCTGATTCTTGATGAATTTAGCTTTTGTTATTCCACAACTGGCACAAATGCATTTCATCATAGTTCGGCCATTTTTGGTTTTAACATATCGTTCACTACCCGGAACACATTCAGTTTGTTTTTTTTTTCTTTTACGCAATATGATTTTACCATGTATACATATATGTTAGATATTTTTGAAATAATGTTTAATAAATTTCTCATTTTTCATTGTATTATGAATGTCAAACACTTTTAATAAATCATGATATGAATTACCCTTATTCATTTCATTTAAAAAGTATAAACAGAAGTAGCCGCATGTGGTTGTTTTTATGTTCTGAATATGATTATTTTGGTGAAGCAAAGTCAAATTCTTTCTTTTCGCATGATTTACAAGCTCTTGAAAAGGAGGCATACCGAAACTGTCGAAATAATTGATAATGTTGTCTTTAACAAAAGTTGCTACCCAATGGCTTCCACTCATATATGATGGTTCAAGATTGTAAATGAATAATGCTTGGCTATGATTATGTGGAACTCTTTCATCCCTTGATAGAACATTATTGATTGGGATGTTTAGATACCTGCACCATTTTATTAAATCATGATTGCTCATCGGAATGTCTTTTTCAAATTTAGGTTTTACAATATTGCCCCTACGAGTGGGATTGAATTGAACGGGCTGTTTGGTCCTAATAGTAGACCTTTTCCCTTTCTCTTTTTTTTTGTTGGCTTTTTTTTTCCCATACCAGCTTGTGTCTTAGGCCATGATCCAATGAATGGTGGTGGTTGCCATGCACCCATTCTTGGTGCTCCTTTACCTCCTTGTGGGGGGTAAGGTGGAGGTCCAATCTGAGGAGCACCACTTCCAGTCAAAGCTTTCAATACCAGGGGAATTCCAATACTGGCGAGTAAAGTACCAAGGAAACCACCATATTGTTTTTTAGTTGGCTTCACAACAACACCTGAACCTGATTGAAGAGCATATAATATGTCTTTCTTTTGTTTTGAAGACAATAGGTGTTTGTTTGCAATTAGTGTGTCAATTTTGTTTTGTGGAATTAAGAAAACTCCTGTTTGTCCTTTACCAGATATCTTTTTAACAATTTGACTTGCACCTTCACTAGCCAATCCTGCCAAAGCTGACAATCCTAATGTTTTTCCAATAGTAGGTAAAGCTGCACGTGTAAGGGCTAGAGCAGAAGTTAGTATACTTCCTCCAACTTGTTTTCTGATATTGGTCTTTGACAGTTTGATATCCATACCTTTATTATCTTTACGATTTTTTTCTAATCTCTTTTTTACTGTTGCTGGGACGTACAAAGTGTCATTTCCGCTGAGAGAGTTATTTGTTAGCCTTATAACAACTGTTTCTCTTTTACGGTGAGCGTCAATGATATTCTTCTTCTGATTTTCAGATAGTTTTACATTTATTTCAAAAAGTTGAGTCATTTCTTGTATATAATATATGTTATATAATTTTTGATTATATAACATATACAAAATAAGGAATATCTGATTACTTTCAATACTTTTTACACTATGACTAATTCATTTCCAACCTTGTCAATGACAACTTCTTCCTCATATAGGACAATAGCGTGCACGTTGAAATTATTTACACTATTTCTGTTAAGTTTATACCTAAATATCAACTGTTTTGGATCTCTTGTTACTTTCTCTGTTTGATATGACAGATCAAAATATATGATGGAATAAAGAGAGTTGTAATTAGCCAGGTTAAGTTGTGTGCCGGTGTTGTAATCATTCTTTCTCATTGCATAGGACATCAAATCATTGAAGATTCTTACTTTTGACTCTGAGTCGTATTCAGTTTCTGGATAAAATACTCCATTCCCATATTCCAATCTGCAATTTGTAAGACTAGAATTATTATTAGCTGCATTTAGTTTAAAAGTGTCAAATAGGTATGGATTCGCATTTGCATTGTCTGTTTTAGCTCTTTGTAGATACACTAAGATAGTCTTAGCATTGTCAATACTGGAGGAGATCTGGAAAAATCCACTATTTTTTGATTGTGAGGAAACTTGATACATTTCTCTGTTATACTTCCAAGTTTTTTTTGTTAAAAATGAGTTGACGAACTTATCATATAAGCTGTCCTTCGGTATCATTTTTGGGACCCATAGTAAAAATCTATTGATGACCACTCGACTTTCAGCGCCAGCAGCTGCTTTAAAAATTAATTCATCATCATTCTGCAACTCTATATCAAACTGAAGTTGCATTGGAACCAACATTCGACCTTCTAACTCTTCGAAGAAACTGTAACGATTGAGTGGTATTATTACATTAACATCTTTGGCTGCATTTTCAGCTCCACCACCTTCACCAATTCTTTTTGTCAAACTGTGTCTATCATCAAACCCTTTATTAGTGTCGGCTGTAGTTGCATCAGTATCCAAATACCATAGACTATTTTTACCAACACTACGACTGAAATCATCACTATATTCAAGGAGGTTCTTAACAAAAGTAATTTTATGGAGATTATTAGTATCATACACAATCTTACCAGCACTCTTTATCATAATATGATTAATCAATGAATGGGATCCGTTGATAATTGTTGTACGTTCATCATTTGGAATTCCAGCTCCATCAGCTAAGACTTGCAGCTGAAATTGCACCTCGAAATAAGCATTATACCAATCATAGAATGAAGATCTGTCATTAATTGTAAACTTATATCCACTTTTTTGTTGATGCTGACCATCATCTGGAGCCCGAATGACATCATCTAGTTGAAATCGAACTAACTCATATCTTTGTAAATATTCACTTGTTCTGAAAGACATTATACTATTATGTTAGATAATTTTGTAATTATTTACACCTTCTTTTTACACCATTACCTGATATCAATCTATTGATGAACATATCAGTACTTTCATTTTGTGGGGTAATTGCATACATATTTCTAAGCTTTTTCATTATCAAATCTCCTGACTTCGCGGGTGTCTTTTTACCAATATTTTTCTTAGCCAACTTTTTACCAACATAATACTCTTTATCGGTTTGAAAATATTATCAATTATAATCCCACACCCTTTATGCGCATATACAAATTTACCAAGCTTTGGATGATAAAACCTCTTAAATTCATATGGTTTCATTTTATACTATTATGTTACATTATTCTACCCTTTTCAAAATCAGTGAAAAAGCTGTATCTGCTCCATTTAGGTTGATTAATCTCCTTTTTCCATCTGTGATATGTATCCTGATACTACTTATACTAATTTTATTGACGGGATTGAATGTGACTCTTCGCGGTTCGATGGTAAATGAGTAACTTGGTCGAAGCACGCTGGTTGAGAAGGAATAAATAATGTCTGTATCTTTACCGTCTACAAGTGAATCGTTGATAAGGTCACAATGAATATTAAGTACGTCAGTATCTTGACTGAGATTAGGCACTTTTGGTCCTACATTCAATTCATCTTTCAGCAATACCTTTTCAAACCCAATCAGTTCATTGAAATTGCTTGCTGTTAAATCAAGTTGGTAATTTTCAGCTAATGTGACTGTGACTCTGAATGTTGTATTGCTGAATTCAAGAGTGATGGGATAATCAACAGTATTTGGACCATTTGGTACAACTTTTTCAATCTTAGTTATGTCCTTGATGTATGTATCGAAATCTGTATAATTCCAAACTCCTGCTGGGAAAGTAATTTCATGAAATGTTGAGCCGTTATCAGAGCTATACTTTATTAATTGATTATTATATGAGGAATTTACATTAAACCATGTGAACGACATGTTAATGATTCGGTTAAGGCCTACCACATATTCAGAATTTTTACTCAATATTATGGGATGTGTGAATTGAGTTTTAAAATTCTGAGGAGTGTTGTTTCCTTGCTTTTTAACACTATATGATGACAATACAATCTCTCGATCATGTGTATATAATACATTTACATAAATTATACTTTGAAATACTTATTATACAATTTATTATACTGTGATCTATTAATTTTTGCCATTTTCAATAATGTGTCCAATATATTGACTCCTGTATTTCTCATCTGAATTGATGTGTTACCTGCAATAACTTCACCAATTATTAATTCTAATTTCTTGAGAAGCTGCTTTACATCGTTAAAAAACATTATATTACCACCTCTCTGTCTTCTTCGGCTTTTAATACCTGAACCTTTCATTGTTTTCAGTTTAGTATTATAATGTTTTATGTATTCATTTAAAACCATTCTTGCATTGTCTATTCTTTTATTTTGCTCCTGCCTATTAGATTCTGTGATAACCCCTTTTTTGTATTGATTTGTAACATTTGTTTTATAACCCTTCAATTGATCCCTTTTATAGATTGCATCCTTTATTATTTTTTGGATATAATTGTTGGTTTTTTGAGCAGTCATTTCTGGCATATTAAGAACCTTTTCAACATTTTCATAATCTGTAAGACCAATATCATTTAAAATAAATTTGGTTTTATCCTCATCATCTATTTCATAATCAACTTCTTCATCATCATATTCAGGTGGCAGCTCCTGAGGATCTTGAGGAAAATATTGGGGATCGACATCAATCTCCTTCTTTCCTTCCATAATATCTTGTAAAGATTCTTCATATGTTGGTGGTTTTGGTACTATTGGTAATATTTGTTTTTCTTGCTGTGGTGGCACATAATCACCAAACAGATAATCAAGACCCATGTCTTCAACTTCATCCTCAGGATCGATACTATAATCCGGAACTTCCCCTTTCTTCGGTGGTTGTTTTCTCTTTCGAAGCATATTTGAAACCAAATTAGTTTTAATTACATGATCTAATTTACTTGTCACTGGTTTGAATACCTTCTGTAATGACTCTTGGCTTGTCTGCTGACCAATATTATGTTTTGTAATTGTATCATGGACATAATTGATTTTATTCCCTAATTCAGATTTACTTTTTGCGAGTTCTTTCCATCTAAGTAAACTCATTTGTTGTTATATTATTATGTTACATAAAAAATGAAAATCGTATATAAAAAATAACGTTCAACGTTGTGTTGAACACTGTGTTGAACACAACGTTGAACATTATGTTGAACACTATGTTGAACACCACATTATATTGAATTAATATACCAATATAGTATAATGAAAATACCAAATTTTGATGTTAAAGATGATGTAGCCTCAAACTTCAGACAACTATACAATTTCATGCCTCATCAATGTTTCCAGATGCTGATTTGTGGTCCAAGTGGTTCAGGAAAAACAAACACACTGATACATATGATCTACAATCTACTATATTTTGATAAAATTTATCTCTACGCGAAAAACTTAGAACAGTCTAAGTACCAGAATCTTATGAACGTCTTCCAACCTATCAGTAATGAAGTTGGTTATGATGTTATTGAAGCAAGTAATGATGATATTATTCCAGTTCAAGAGCTTGATAGTGACTCACAGAAAATTGTTATCTTTGATGATTTTGTATGTGAGAAGAACCAAAAACCACTGGTTGACTATTTTATACGAGGACGACATAAAAATTGCAGTGTGATTTATCTGAGTCAAAGTTATTATAAAACGCCAAAAGACATAAGATTGAACTGTTCACACTTCTCCATTTATGAATTCCCAAGTGCTAATGAGAAGAGTTTAATTTGTCGTGAAAACAGTATTCTAAAAGAATCATATGAGAAAGCAACGGAAGAACCATACAGCTTCATATACATTGATAAACCAAGAAAATTTACAGCTAAAAATTTCAATGAAAAAATATAACATAATTATATAATGAGTTATTCAAATGGACTTTTACCAACATCATCAACAACAACAACAATGATGAGTTCACAACGAGGATTGCCTGGTATTGGTTTTAAATTGACAGATGATGGAAATTATGATCTCGATTATAAACTAATAAGGAATCTTGAATGCCCTCCAGATGTCGCTGAGGATGATAGCTATGATCACTACGTCCAAGATCTGAAGTCGGGTGTTAATAAAGAATACCTCAATAGTAAATTCCTCAAAAAAGACAAAGATGGTAATTATTTTGATTTAAATCAACATGTTATTAGAAACACAGAACCATATCATGATGGGCTTTTTGGAGACAATGATTTGGTGAGCAAAAAATATGTGGACATTAAAAATAATATTTTATTACCTCTTGATGGGTCAAAACAAATGACTGGTGAACTTAACATGAACAACCAACACATAAACAACATCAGTAGTCCTTCAACAAAGTTACAAGCAGCAAATAAAGCGTATGTTGATTTGATCTCATTGTCAGTTCTCGGTGAGAATAAGATGCTTGCTGATCTTGACATGAACCAAAAAAAGATAATAAACCTAAAAGATCCTATTGATGATCAAGACGCTGCTACTAAAAAATGGATAAACACTCAACTAAATACAAAGGTAAGCAAATCAGGTGATTCCATCAACGGCACTCTTGATATTTTTGGGGTATTAGACATGAACAATAATAAAGTTGTTGGAATGGCTAATCCTTCTTATGCACGTCATGGTGCTAATAAATCGTATGTTGATAATCAAGTTGCAGTAAAACTCAACATATCAGGTGGAAATATGACTGGTAATATAAACTTTAATAATACTCATAAAATAATCAATTCAGCAAATCCAACAAGTGATAAAGATCTGATCACTAAAAAGTATATGGAAGAGCATGTGGGTCAATCACATGTAACCGCTTCCAACAGATTAAATGTTTTCAAATATATTATGGATAATCCTGGTGGACAATTAACTGAAGAAGATGATGTAGAATTTGGAGATATAGTGACTGTGCAATCAAGTCCTCATTCAATAAATAAAAATGCTGTTGACACAAAACTACTTTTGGACTCGAATAAAGGATATTATAGTTCGAGAATAGCGGTTAATCTATATGTTTTACCTAATAGTGATTACACAATGGCTTTTGAACTTATTTGGACTGATAACAGTATCGATCGTGATACTATATCTATCAATGGTGTTAGTACCATTGAAACGATTCATAATGTTTTGAAAAAGGTCTTTAATAATTATGTCAGATTGATTGTTCAGTTCACTAAAACACAAAATATTGGAAACAACTATTTATATATTGATGTTATTATGAAAATGAAAACTGGGATATCATATACTACAAAACTTCAGACATACATACTATTTTATGGTGTTAAAGGGATTCAATCAAATGTAGAACCAAGTATTTATGATGCTTTATGGACTGTTGGTGATGGTAAAATTGTAATGAATGAAGTTATTGATATGGGTAGTAAAGAAATTATTGGGATAAAAGAAGATACTGTTGATTCTGGTGCTGTTAATTATAAACAACTTGTTGCATACTGTTTGAGTCTTGAAACAAAATTGAATGATTTAATCAATAAAAAACAGAATCAAAACTATTATGAAGAGTTATTTAATGATTGGTTTGATTGTCTTGACCCAAATATGTTTAATATCAATAAAACAGCAAATGGCGCTGTTGTTAATAAAATTAATGATCGATTGATTATTAACCCTACACAAGATCTAGATGATTTTGATATGTCTCAAGGTTTTGTGTTAGGAGCGTATTTTGACCTATATGATAATATAGACATAAATGGTGATATGACGTTGATGGTCACTTTTAAGCATCGTGGAGGTATCCAATATATTCAATTGTATGCGAAAGATGCTAAATCGGATAATCCCGCTTTTATCTATATTTATAAATCTTCAATAAAATTTAGAATTGGTAAAAATAACTTTATCAGACCAATATCATCAAATTATGAAAATAAACAAATCATTATTTGGTTTGCAAAAAGAGGTAATCTTTGGCAGCTTTGTATATGCGATAACGCTGTTTTCATCAATGAAACATTGAATATAAATGTCAACTTTGAAAGAATCAGATTCATATTCACACAACCTATTCAACGTATTGGATTCAGCCCTAATTTTTATGCTGTAAATAACCTAGAATTCCATAAAATATTATTTCTCGAGAAATTGAGAGGAACATACTTTATATAAACAATTGATATATGAAAACTGAAAAGATAAGAATTTGGTTGAAGAAAGTAAAAGACTTCATTCTTTGCTGCAGAAAAACAATGGATGAAGTTGAGGATGTTATTGAACAAATAGATGGAAGTATAGATAATATATAATATGATGGAATAATATATTATATATGAAAGATCAACGTAAAAGCATATTTAACTGGAATCACATATCAAACAAACTGACAGAAAATCAGATAAAGGAATTAAAATCATACTACCACACATATCATAGAAAGTGTTGGGTATATAAACAAGCTGTAAAACACTTTAAAAAATGGAAATTGTTGGGGAACTCACTGTCTATCATCTTTGCTTCTGGAGGTATAGCCTCTTCTTTAGCAACAGGTGGTATTAGTTTGATTGCTATTAGTACGACAGCACTTCTAATTCAAGGTTGGATGAAGCATAAAGACCTTGATTTGAAAATACAAAATTCAACATATGCTTATCAAAGTTATAATCATCTATTAATTATGATAAAATATGCAATGAGATTAGGTGAATTTGACAGAGAATGTTTAATTAATTCAATGAATAATATTGATAGTTATGTTATTGATATTGAACCTATTGTTGATAAATTTTTTATAAAATATGATCAGATATTTTGTCCTGAATAATAGATTTAATTTTATCACCAATCAATGATATAATCTTTTCCCAATATTTTTCATAATATTTAAATGTTCTCTTGGATTTAGTTATTTTTATAGATTCATAAGGAAGCTCAAGCATTATAAATAATTTCATTATGATAAAATTTATGCTTATTATTCTTTTTCTTGATGGATCAATTTTAGGAACAATCTTATTAATCTCTGAAAATATTTCTTTAATCTTATTTTTATTTTTAATAGTTAATTGAATATTATTTTTTTTTGATATCATCCATAAAATATTATTAACATGATATTTTATACAATATACTGATTTTCTTTTGATTTTAAACATATTTTCATAAAAGTTAAAGTAATCTATTATACCCTCAGTATTATGAACTGAACCACAATTTAAACATGTTAAAAAATTATTTAGATTTTGTATATTTTGTTTACTACAACATTTTTCAAATCTCTTTTCATTTGGTTCACTACAACATTTTATAACTTCATCTAATATAGGTTTTTCACAAAAAGGACAATAATCTTCTTTTAAATCTCTTAATTCATTATGTAGTATATTATTACAAGTTATGAGATAAGTAGGAACATCTGATTTTAATATTGGGGCTTTATTATCAATTACTTTTTTTAAAAAATCAATTTTATTAATTCTTTTTGTTAAAACATTTAGGTTATAATTACAGTTTAGGATTTCATCACCAATTATTAGATCATCAGAATATTTATCATAACAACTAAGTCTATCAGTATAATTCATCTTATATATTATATAAGAAAATTATTTTCAAAGTGTTTTTATTTTAAAATTAAAAAAATATATAGAATATATAATGGAAAAAACTGTTGAATATTGGACATGTGAAATTTGTAATCTTTATTACAAATTAAATAGTAAAAAAAGTCATTTAAATACACATAAACATCTAGATAATGAAATAAAAAAAGATGAATTATGGAAAGACCTTTTAGATACATTTATTCGTGATAGAATTTCAAAGATACATAAATATAATGATTATTATGGAATAGATGAAAGTGATGATGACATCCGAAATAGATCAATAAAAGATGTACAAAGAGAAGTAAGACAATCTTATCTAAGATATAATAAGACATTCAATCTTATGTTAAAACAAATGATATAAACATATAATACAGTTGGTTAAATGTAATTAGATAAAAAACATTTTCATAATTACATAAATTCCAACACAGAATTATCTAGCTAATATCCAAAACTAAATTATCTAGCTAATATCCAATACTGAAATTTAATACTTATATATAATGGACATTATCTATACTTCGTATAGATAATATCATTCAATTCCCCAGTTTTAACAACAGGACTAATATTCAATACTGAATTAGCTAGCTAATATACAAATACTGAAATTCAATATTGGATTTCAATATTAGATTTTAGTTTGATAATTTAGTCAAAAAATTCAGTCAAAAAATTCAGTCAAAAAATTCAGTCAAAAAATTTGCTGAAAAAATTTGCTGAAAAAATTCTGCTGAAAAAATTTGCTGAAAAAAATTGCTGAAAAAATTTGCTGAAAAATTCTGAATTATCTAGCTGATATACATTTGCTGAAAAAATTTGCTGAAATACATTGGCTGATATACATTTTGAAAACTGCGCTCGAACCGCCAACTACTATACTACTCACGCTCTAAGTCATGTCTAATTCGGTTCAGAATGAACTGAAAGGTTCCCCTTGAAACACGTAAAGTTTGTTTAAATCGTTTTTCACTATAGGTGTTCCAAACTGTGTTCCACCAACCAAGGTTCCTTTGGAAACGCCGGCACGATCGTAATACAGGAGCTCAATGCTGGCTCTCGTTAAAAGAAACCAGGGGAAGAATAAACGAAAACACTTGCAAAAGTAATCTTCTCCTTGCAATAACAGTATTCAATATGGACTGTTGCATCCACTTGCGGTGTCTTCTGGCTTTTAAAATTGTCTTAAATAAAACAAACTTCTCGCGATCTTCGCCGAGGTTTCCCTCCGCCATTTTGAATGGGGAGATACCACTGGATGGATGGTTGGTTTTGGTTTCTTTTGAATTTGGCACGACTGTATTAGGTTCGACGTTTGAAACCGCTTCCGTGCTATCGTCGTGCCACTGCCGAGCCAAATTCATTTGAGTTCGGCACGGCAGTAGCACGACGTTTGAAACAGGCCTAAGTTGCAGAAGCTGTCGAAAAAGGAAAAATGAATAAATTCTCTGTCTGCTTGTAGCACTGTGTTTGACCTAACAGAAGCTTGGACCTCATACACCACTCTATCCGAATATAACTTGCTATCCATAAAGCTACTGTACATTTCCACCCAACATCCTCTTGGAGATCATTTTACGGTGTAAAGAAATCAACTAACCTTTTTTGGATGTCCCGAAGTTGTCCATCTCTCCGAACTAGCCCTTGAGGTCGGTCCAGCCCTTTTTCCATGCCATGGTTTACATTTGCCTAGAGAGCAAAATAAAAGAAAAAAGGCGCAATGTAAATACACGCTAGAGAAAAGTCTATCTGTTGATCATATAAAGTCAAATTATTACGGAAATTCAGATCGGAAATCGACTGCAAGTACGTCTCTGGAAATTTAATCCAGTTGCATTCCCATAACCCTTACTCCTGCTTGTTTCAAACCAGTAAAAACTGACCTGCTTGGAAAGTTCAAATACCGTTTTTCCTCAGATAATAAAAATGTATGGTTGAAAGGACACTGTCATGTTTAAGTTAATTAGCATAATTAGCATACATTATGTTGCACGTGCTTTGTTGTGTAATAAAGAATTCAACATGGCGCTGAGTGCGTAGTCTCACTGTGTAGTAAACATTACAGACACGACCAACAAAAATATACCAAAATGGCGTTACCTACCTCTCAGAAAACATCTATTGAAATGCCACTTTTGCGGCCATCGTTTGTTCTAATTCGACATCACCTGATGGTGACATCTCTTCCCTGGACTCGTCCAACCAACGCAGTCCTCAACAAACACCTCCCAAGTGTACCTCCAGTGGCCGGACTGTCAGACTGCCAGCAAGATTCAGAGAGGACTATGTTATGAACTGAACTGTTTGCACTCAGTGACCAGATATTGAACAATGTTGTTTTTGACTTTATTACTTGTGATGGCCTTAACATTTGCTTACCATTAGGTCATGTTATGCGTTGCTATGGAGAGTTTCTTATGTGCATTTAGCAGTGATAACCGTGTGGAACAGACACTGATTTCTAGCAATATTTATGGATTGTTGTCACAAACTTCGTTTACCTACTTTGTTTTGTTTTCTTTGCTTTATTATTTTCTTTTTCATTTCTTTTTGTATTCTTCGTTGTTGGAAAGGAAGATGTCATGTTTAAGTTAATTAGCATAATTAGCATACATTATGTTGCACGTGCTTTGTTGTGTAATAAAGAATTAGCATACATTATGTTGAGCTGCACGAGCTTGAGGAGAAAGATGTTATTCAGAAAGTTGACAGACCCACTCCTTGGGTTAACAGTCTCGTTATTGTAGAGAAACGTGATGGGTCCCTGCGGCTCTGCTTAGATCCACGAGATCTCAACAAAGCAATTCGCCGAGAGCACCACAGGATTCCAACTGCAGAAGACGTAGCAAGTCGTCTAAGTGGCAAGAAAGTGTTCTCCATAGTGGATGAGAAGGATGGGTTTTGGCAGGTGTGCTTAGATGACGAAAGCTCCCACCTTTGCACATTCAACACTCCATATGGCCGCTATCGCTTTAAGAGGATGCCATTTGGTATCAGCTCTGCACCAGAGGTCTTTCAGAAAAAGAATGAAGCCATATTTGGAGACATTGATGGTGTAGAAGTCATCTTTGATGACATAATTGTTGCTGCTCAAGATGATCAGGAGCATGATGAGATCATGGGAAAGCTTTTGCAAAGAGCCCAAGAAGCGAATGTCAAGTTCAATTCAGCAAAACTCCAGTACAAAGTCAGTGAAGTCAAGTACATGGGAAACATTGTGTCTGAATCTGGATTGAAACCTGATGATGAGAAAGTGCGAGCCATAATCCAAATGCCACCACCCCAGAACAGAGAAGAGCTGCAGAGATTCCTGGGAATGGTGAACTATTTTTCTCAGTTTATTCCCAATCAGTCAGAAATTACTACACCCTTGCGAAGTCTGTTGAAAAAAGATGCAGCCTGGATTTGGTCACATGAACACACACTGGCAGTGGAGCATTTGAAGAGTGTCCTGTCAAGTCAGCCTGTTTTAAAGTTCTTTGACCCATCGAAACCAGTAAAGCTGCAAGTAGATGCTTCTAAGTCAGGACTAGGAGCCTGCATTCTCCAGAATGGACACCCAATCGCCTATGCATCAAGATCTCTCACCCAAGCAGAGGGTCATTATGCGCAAATAGAGAAGGAACTTCTCGCAGTGGTTTTTGGCTGCGAGCGATTCAATCAGTATGTTTATGGTAGACCAGTAGATGTTATGTCAGACCACAAACCCCTTGTCTCAATCACAAAGAAGCCACTGGTCAGTTCTTCTCCGAGACTTCAACGCCTGCTTTTGAGACTTCAGAAATATCGTCAACGTCACCTATGTCCCTGGCAAGTACATGTATGTAGCAGACACTCTCTCAAGAGCCTATCTGGATGAACAGCCCACAGATACTGATTTGAATGATGATGCAGAGGTGATGGTTCATAGTCTTATCACCAATCTTCCCATGTCAAAAGAGAAACTGGCACAAATGAAGTCTGCTACAACTCAAGACGAAGACCTTCAGATGTTAAGTAAAGTTGTGAAGAATGGTTGGCCTTTCCATAGAAGCCAATTGCCCGCAGCAGTTGCCCATTACTGGAATCTACGTGGTGAGATTCATGAAGCAGAAGGTCTGTTGTTCCTTGGCCAGAGGCTCATTATCCCACAAGCGATGAGACAAGAAGTTCTAAATTGTATCCATGAGAGTCACCTCGGGATTGAAAAGTGCAAGTCAAGGGCCAGAGCTGTAGTCTATTGGCCAGGAATGTCTACTGCAATTGAAAGGATGATTGCTAAGTGCCCAGTATGTCTCAAGCATCAAAGACAGAATCAGAAGGAGCCTCTCCTGCCTCAGAGACCATGGCAGAAGCTTGGTGCTGACATTTTTGAACTGAACTCTAACTCTTATTTAGTTGTGGTTGATTATTACTCTAAGTATTCTGAACTTTGTCTTCTGAAAGACAAGACAGCTAGCTCTGTTATTACTAGCATGAAATCCATGTACGCCCGACATGGTATCCCAGACGAAGTTGTTGCTGACAATATGCCCTTCTCAAGCAAGGCCTTCCAAAATTTTGCAAGCGAATGGGGATTTGAAGTCTCTACATCAAGCCCAAGGTACCCACAGTCAAATGGAATGAGTGAGAGAGCAATTCAGACTATCAAACACTTACTTAGGAAGGCTTGTGAAGATGGTAATGACCCCTACATAGCTCTCCTAGAGTACAGAAACACACCTATTTCTGGACTGAAGGAGTCCCCTGCCCAGCTGCTAATGAGTCGCATGTTGAAGTCTAAATTACCTACTGTAGAGAGTCTCTTGCAACCTCAAGTGGTTGAGAACCCCCAGCAGAAGCTGCAACAACGGAGTGATAAGCAGAAGATGTACTATGAACCCTTTTCATAAATGGCTGCCAATTTAAAATTCTTTTGTATGCATTCAAATTAGCCTCACTAAACTCGTTTGGGAGTAAAAATTCTTTTGAATTATCAACTCAAAAACGAGGTTAGTCAGGCTAATTTTAATATTTACAAAAGAATTTATAATTGGCAGCCATTTATGAAAAGGGTCTATGACCGGAATGCCAAACCGCTGCCAGTGATCAAGGAAGGTGAAACAGCTAGAATAAGAAAAGGAAAGACTTGGGAGCCTGCTATTGTTACTGCACAGCATACTGCCCCAAGATCATTCATGGTTACAACACCTGATGGTACTGCCTACCGACGAAACCGTCGTCACCTGCTCCCAACAGAAGAATCACCCCCAGTGATTGCTGGACCTGCTATTGATCTGCCAGGCACACCCTCAACAGTAGCCGAACCGCTAGCTAGTGTCACCCCACCTGATGGTGACATCTCTTCCCTGGACTCGTCCAACCAACGCAGTCCTCAACAAACACCTCCCAAGTGTACCTCCAGTGGCCGGACTGTCAGACTGCCAGCAAGATTCAGAGAGGACTATGTTATGAACTGAACTGTTTGCACTCAGTGACCAGATATTGAACAATGTTGTTTTTGACTTTATTACTTGTGATGGCCTTAACATTTGCTTACCATTAGGTCATGTTATGCGTTGCTATGGAGAGTTACTTATGTGCATTTAGCAGTGATAACCGTGTGGAACAGACACTGATTTCTAGCAATATTTATGGATTGTTGTCACAAACTTCGTTTACCTACTTTGTTTTGTTTTCTTTGCTTTATTATTTTCTTTTTCATTTCTTTTTGTATTCTTCGTTGTTGGAAAGGAAGATGTCATGTTTAAGTTAATTAGCATAATTAGCATACATTATGTTGCACGTGCTTTGTTGTGTAATAAAGAATTCAACATGGCGCTGAGTGCGTAGTCTCACTGTGTAGTAAACATTACAGACACGACCAACAAAAATATACCAAAATGGCGTTACCTACCTCTCAGAAAACATCTATTGAAATGCCACTTTTGCGGCCATCGTTTGTTCTAATTCGACAGTATTGTAAGTCACTGGCCCCTCGATACAGCATAATGTATCTTGTTCAAGCTTCGTTCCCAGGGATGTTTATGTGAAAACGACATTCAAAGGCAGCAACATTGACAACACAAATTTCGACGTAGCATCCTCCACCCTGGCTGCGTCCACGCGGGAGTGTGAAAAAATGAATAATTGAATATTAGTGTGATATTTATTGCCTATAACTTCCAGTCCATCGAAAGCATAGCAAAATATTGTTGGGGAAATACATGCAACATTTCATGATAATTTATTTCCAGTAAGTGGGTTAGTGAACTCGTCCTAAAATACTGGTTGTTTTGGATTGCTTCAACAACAGGCACCGGTTCGATAAAAAGTAATTCGATCTCCACAATGAAATTATGGCTAAGTGGAAATGATAAATGTTAATCTCCAGGCCCCCGACACTTTCATAGGTCTGCTAGAAGGAAGGCTGTTAAACAATCCCATGTCAAGGAGGTCATCTGAATTATGTCGTCTCTGGCTAATCTGAGTTACATTCTAAAGTTACCTTTTGTTGTACAGACAAGAAATAAACTAACCTCGTCCAAAGTTATTCTTCTCTTTTACAGTGTAACTACAGCCCTGAATATGTAGCTCTTGGTGGGTCTTATTCCATGCTTAATACTTACTGGAGAAAACCAAAAGATACAGTACAATGTAAATACATGGTAGAGACGTATCTTTCCAATTGGTAAAGGCTTTAACATGACCTATCAAGATTTACAGTTCACCACTAAAATTTTTTTCAGATTCTGATTTCAATTGATCATACGACACGATAGTGTTTATCCGTGGAGAGACACTAGCAGCCTTTATTATCTGGCCGTGTCTCACGTGGGCTGGAACCTAGAGAATTCACGAATTTGATTGGCTAAAATCGATATTGACCGTGGTCTAGATTTTCCAATGTAGACCGGCAACTAGACCGGTTGCAGTTTGGGGTCAGAAAGATACAAATAAAACAGGAACACATTGTCTCCTTTTTGTCTGAAAATACTAAATGGAAAATTGTAAAAACTTGAAAAGAATAAAAACTAAAGATAGGACCAAATTTTGCAAATTTAAGTTCAACCCATCACCATTTGCAAACAAAATGTCAGCAAGAACGAAGCAGTGTCGTTAAGGAAAGTTAAGTTGTAACAAACATCTTATTAACTGAGCTTAGTCGTTCTGTATGGGAGAATCTTGACTTCGGTCGTGAGTACAGACCTCACTGCATTCGGTCTGTACTCATGACCTCGGTCAAGATTCTTACATACAGACCCCGTGCTCAGTTAAAAGAGCTAAGTAGTGCCCATCCAAGGAAAAAAAAATGGGTGGATAGTAGTCCTGTTTCCTTTTGGAAACAAGTGGACAAGAAGATAAGAAAACCTGCATTTAGTGGATTTTTCGTCTTGTTTTGTTACATTTCAGTTTACATCTCAAAAAGTTAACAATAATTCATGCTACTCGTTTTTAAATGCACGCATGGAAGAAAATTTAGTGGTGAAAAATAAAGACAGTTCTAGAGTGTTTTTTGTCTCAGAACTATCGGCCTGATAGTTGCCCCTTGGAAATTTTACACTCTTAAAACATTAAACTACTATATTAGCCTTCAATGCTTCACTTCTCGGTGTAAAACCTATTTGCCTTCAGAACATCAACTTTTTGTGGGGCAACTCAACCGATAAATCCTTAAGCTTGACGGAAACACTCTAATGTTTAACTAGGAAGTTTGGAGACTCTATCTTCTTGACTACCCTCCAAACGTTTTGTGCACTGTAATGCTAAATGTGCACAGCTGCACATTTTTATGTATTAAGAATATTCTATTTTGAATATTGAGGCTGAGATTTTCCACAAAAATTCAAGAAAATTAAGCACTTAAAACAACTATTTGTTTTAGAACATTGCCAGTTGAAATAGATATACATAAAAAAAAGCCTCCACCAAAACATTTAAAGTGGTTGGTTTGCTCACCAGCCTGTATAATTATTCCACACCAAAGTGCCCAAAGAGTTCTCTTTTTCCTCTGCATCAATATGAAAATGTGTTTTACATGCATCTTAATCTCATGCCCGCAAAACGAGCTAATTTCCATACGAATAGTTTCACACTTAGACTCATTTTGAAACTGACGGAAAAGGGAATTCAGAAATGGCATATTAAAGTTTACGGTGTAAAGAAATCAACTAACCTTTTTTGGATGTCCTGAAGTTGTTCTTCTCACGCCCTTGATGTCAATCCAGCCTTTTTTCCATGCCACGTTTTACATTTGCCTGGAGAGAACAAAATTTTTTTAATACATTTCTTCTTTTCTTTTCCAAACCAGGTTTTTTTTAGGGGGGGGGGGACTTCCCATACATTCTCTTAAAGGAGCTACGTCACAATATTTTGAAACATTTTTTTGTGATGAACCAAATTACTCTTAACTCTTTAAAATGTAGGAAACCTACACTATCACCTAACTAGGTGATAGTAAACCAAAAAGGAACGAGGATGGTTAAGAATGGAGAAGATCAAGAGAGATTGCAAATGACGATTTTGAAAAATTTAGCCAAATTTTTAAAAATACACAAACTGTGACGTAACTCCTTTAAATGAATTATTATAAACTTCCCACAACTTGCGAAGCAAACATTGGGGTTGCAGTCAGCTGATACCAGACAGGCACATGAGCAGGTCCTCCCTTTTTGAGCTAGCCCAAACGAATTAAACAATAACATTGCAGCTAGTCCAGCAGAGTTCAATACTTCACCTTTTGATATAACTACAGTTCAGATTTTCTCAGAAGTCAAAATTAATCAATATTGAAATGGCATCAAGGGAAACTAGGAAAAAAATTCCAAGTCCCAGATGGGATTTGAACAGACAACCCTCCGTGATCTTGTCGGATTTTTTCCGAGTTTCCCTTGATGCCATTTCAATGCTCTCTTGGAGTCTAAATAAACCAGAGAAAATGTTTTGGAAGGTCCTTGTTGTCAACGCAAGGTGTAAAATGATCTTTGCAGTGAATTTCCAATTTAAGAAATTAGAATAATGAAGCCTGAAAAGAGTGAGAAGGTGGTTGGGTGTTAGATGTTCGGATGCTAGTGGGTCTGTCAGGTTCTCTACTGCCAAGGGACGACAGTTGACAATGCTTTCAACTTTGGTCATGAGGGTACAAAGTGCTTCATCGTCAAGCTGTGTGCCGTGATCACGCAGCAGCGATTTGTATTTCACGTTCCCAAACTCCTCGCATGTGAGAAGCATAGGGGACGTTCATGTGACTGTTTTGGGAACGCCAAGAGGGTGCCTCACATTTTACAGACAGGTTGAACTCTCGAGACGTCTGCTAAATCTAAGCAGGCCTTCTCTGTCAAAGAATGGATCTAGTTTGTGAAGGTTGCTAGTCAGCTTGACGTCGAGGTTACTCAGAATCTTCATTTCCAATTCGAAGTGATCATGCTGAAGTGACTTCAGGATAAAGTTTTCAGCTTGAAATAGCTCTGATACTGAAGGGGGTCCTTCTTCGGGACGCCAGTTGTGCTGTTTGTTTGGTCTTCACTTTTCAATTGCTCTCTGTATGTGAACAATACATCATTTGAGGCGGTTAAGCGAAGATAAGTGGTTGAAGTGGTCAGGCTCCAAAGTCTTAGGTGCAACTTGCCGGGTGTTGACTTTAACAATCTTGGTTGCTAGTGTGGACGATGAGTCCTTTCTCACTTCGCTGTCTGATGGAAGTAGATCGCACACTGACCTTGGTTTTAAGGGTAGTGGGGCTGGTTACCATGGGAACACAGGTCCGTTGAGCCAGCAGTTACCCTGTAACATGTCTTAAATGGTTAAGCCACGCGAGGCTTCATCAGCAGAATTTTCTTTTCCTGGTGCATGAGACCAATCTTCAGGGGAGCTTTGGTCTCATATGTGTTGTACGCGATTGCCAACGTACACATGGAAGTGATGTGCTCCATTGTTTATATGTGTGATTACGATTTCGGAGTCTGTGTAGTAATAGCAGTGGATGTTGTCAATATCAAGTTTACTCTTTAGCTATGCAGTTACATTTACAGAGGTGACGGGGGCTGTTAACTCAAGGCAAGGTATTGATATTGGATGTCGCCTCTATTGTTGATCATGCACAAATACAAGACTTGACCGATGCCGCTGTCGCTTGCATCTGAGAAGCTGCGGAATTCTGTGTGAACTAGGTCACCAAAATCTATTGGATTAAGACAGAAGGAGTAATGTAAGCTTCTCGAGTACTAGTAGTTCTGTTCGCCATTTTTTCCATAGTGGAAGGATATCGTCAGGTACTGTGTTGTCCCAATTGACATTTTGACGGCAAAGGGTTTGCAGTATTTGTCTGCCAGTTAATATGACAGGCGAGACAGCTCCAAGTGGGTCATAGATTTATACTAATAGTAGACAGAATCCTGCAACTGGCTGCAGGTTTGTATTTGAGTTTGAAACGAAATCCGAATGTCTCTGACTCGATACACCAGCAAGTGTTTTCGAACCACAGGAAATGCAGGTTGTCCCTGTCAGTGGTGTTGACGTAGAAGCTGTGAAACATTTGTTCGATGTCGCAGGTGAGGGCAACCTTTTCCTTTCAAAAACAAGTAATTTAACTGGACCGGTCCTTGGAGAAGATGTTTGTTTAACGATTCATTCTCGTACATGGCGCTGCAGTCGAAGACGACGCGATTTGCTCTGGTTTTCGTGGGTGATAAACATGGAAGTGAGGAAGACACCACGCTTTGCCCTTTTCTTTTTTCAGCTGGTCTAAAGGAACTCGACTTACAAGGTCGTCATCGAGGATCTTTTTCATGAAGGCGAGATAGTCGTCTTTTAGCTTGTCTTCATTGAGAAGGCTTTTTTCAGAGATAAGAGCCTTAATAAACAGTGGCCTTTGTTGTTGGGTAGAAGGATGGCATCAGGTTTAAAGGGTAATGGCACTTTCCAGTTTCCATCTGCATCCTTATGCAAGCCTTTGGTCATAATTTCTTGGAAACATCTATCCTCCATAGACTCGGCCTGTTCCGTTCCACGAATCTTGTGACTGTGGTGGATTTCACTGTGGTCGAGCTCCATCATCTCGCGAACTTGTTTTGGGCTTTTGCAGCTGGAATATATTCCCCTGAGTAGGCAAACAGGACTTTGACTGGTGCATGCTCTTTTACAGTGTCTTGGATAAAGAGTCCGGTTACTTTCCTTGTTCCTGTAGTGTTGGGGAGTAGTATGTCTGGGGTTTTTCGAATACCACTTCCTCACCGCACGTTTTTTTTAACCTTTTTTAAACTTTATCATGCTTTCGCATGATAAAGTTTAAAAAAGGTTAAAAAGTGCGGTGAGGAAGTAGTATTCGAAAAACCCCAGACATACTACTTAACAAGAAAACAAAAGAGTAAACAAAAAAGCAGACAAAGGGCAATCCATGCCCAGCAAGCGAGCGCCGCAGCACATACAATTTTACTAACCAATTAGAGAAACACACCAAATAATAAAAAAATAATTAATTATTTTCTCCCATATTATAAGAACACAAATTGTAAGCATGGAACAAAATTTGGCACAAAATTTGGTAAAAGATTTGGAAGAAGCACTTGCAGAAATTCCTCTTGGAACATTGCAGAAACTTGAAGAATTACTAACAAAAAATCCGCCGGCGGCTAAAAACATTGTCCAGAATGTGGTGGATCAGCAAGAGCGTCTACAACCAAGAGCACCACCAAGACCACCAAGGCCAAGAAGGGAAAGAAGAAGACAAGAAATTTTAAGGCAGCAAAGCATCAGAACGGTGGCAGACTACCAGAAAGAGATTTTGCATATGTACAGAGAAGAAACATATGAAGGAACAGAAGAGACAAGCAGGCGTCGTTTTATAAGATGGCGTTGGAGCAGAGATCTGGGAAAAAACCTCACACCCAGATTTATGAAAAAGATCAGAGAGAGAGTTCGTACATCGTTTTACGCCAGACATGTTTATGGAACTAAGCTACGCCACATTGAAGAAGGTACTTTGATAACATACTACACAAACATCGGCTCACCCTGGTTTAACGAACTTGCAGAGGCGAAAAAATGGCTCGAAGATCGGGAAAAGGTTCGGTTGGACCCTGACAATATTAAAAGGCCGAACACAAAGTGGGGGTTTGAAGGTTTTGAAAACACGGATGTAAAGGTTGTGCTTGACAGGCAGCCTTTGTTGGGCACAGGCCCAACAAAGGCAGAATGGCTGCGCAAAATTGCACGTTGGCGTGAAGGACCAATGGCGTTAGACACGTACCAGGAGAACTTATGTCTCTGGCGCTGTATCGCTGTTCATCAAGGAGCTCGGCCTGACCGAAGTACCGCAGCAGCTCGTTTGCTTGCAAAAAGTTTCTTTAAGCTTGAAAAGATACCAAACAACTGTCCAAAAACATCTCTTGATGAGTTGGATAATGTTCAAAAACATCAAAATAAGGGGGTCGATTTTTCAAATTGGCTTGGTATCAAGGTTTATGAGCCCGAGCGGGGGAAAGACAACGAAGTAGTTTGGCATCTAAGTAGAAACTCGCCACCCAAGCTAACAAACATTTTGACAATCGGAATTTACGAGGGGAACGCCTTTGTCATAAAAGACATTACAAGGTTAGCGAAAGTGTATGCTTGTGTTCATTGCCGCGCGAGATTTACAAAAGCTTGCCATCTTCAGCGGCATGCCGAAAGGTGTGCCCAAGGGAAAACGAAAATTGATTGTCCGGGACAAAAAGTCGAAGCTCCGGAGACAGCTTTTGAGAAGGCTTTTTACCCAAAAAATCAAGCTTCAAAAGGATCGCTTCAGTGGCTTGAATATGAATCCAATCGGAGGAAATGTCACATTCACCACGCAATGTGTGGACATGGAGGGGAGAGGTGGATTGAGCGAGCCCCTGTTGATGGATTTAACCCTGAAACTAATACAATATTTCAATACCACGGTTGTTACTGGCACGGGTGCCGAAAATGTTTCCCACAAGATCGTGACAGAATTATTACCCATAAGGGTGAAACACGTGAAGAAAGGTTCTTGGCCACATGCAGCCGCACGAAAGCTCTCCGGAAGGCGGGTTTTCGAGTTGTCGAGGTTTGGGCGTGTCAATTTGGGAAAATAGACGTTGCCCCTCCGCAGACCAAAACAAAAAGCTACCCGAACGCGATCTTGTACGATTTTGAGGCGTACGGTGACAATAATCAGCGGAAGGAACCCACGTCTACTCTAACAATCAAGAACGCACACACACCAATTTCCGTGAGCATCGGCGACACTCTCGAAAGAGAGCCCACCCACATCTGTGAAAGAGACCCAGCTGAGTTGGTTCGTAAGTTTATGGAAGTGTTGGAGAGATGCGGGAAAAACATCCGAGCCAAAGTAAGGGCAAAGTTTATGCCAGAAGACGCGGATCTGCTTCCGAAAGCGCAGTGGCAAAAAATTAGGGAATGGTGTGACCAGGTGCCAGTTCTCGGGTTTAATTCGGGCAGTTACGATTTGAACTTGATAAAAAGCTACTTTGCGGAGAGGCTAGCTGACACAACTGGCAAAGTAAAAGTGGCAAAAAATGGGAATAAGATAATGTTTTTGCTCACATCAGGTTTCCGTTTCCTTGACATAATTAACTATCTTGGACCAGGGACAAGCTACGAAAAGTGGGTGAAAGCCTACGGATGTAAAACAGAGAAATCGTGGTTTCCATACGAGTGGTTCGATTCGCCGGAAAAACTTGATTATCCTGGACTCCCGGACTATACAAAGTGGTTCTCACACCTAAAGGAAGGGTACACGCTCAAGCTGAGCGAATGGGTGGGGTGTAAGCGTTTGTTTAAAGAAAAGGGAATGCGAACCTTTGCAGACTGGCTGCGCTACTACAACAATCTAGATGTGGCACCTGGCCTTGAAGCTTTAGAAAAGATGCGGGCCTTTTACACCGAAAAAGGAATCGACATCCTGAAAGACGCTGTCAGCGTTCCGGGGGTAAGTTTGCATTACTTGGTACGGGGATCAATCAAAAGAGGAGCGGAGCTTTACAGTCCAGGTGAAGAAGCTTACCGCATGTTGAAAGAAGCCGTTGTCGGAGCATCGTGTTCACGCGGTACCACGAAGTCGGGAAAACAAAGATAAGATCGCACCAATTCGAAGACGCGCGTCTTTGTAAAAAGATTCTGGGTTACGATGCAAACGCTCTCTATCCATCAACCATGCTCAGAGAAATGCCTTGCGGAAAGGAAACAGTCGTGCACTACAGCGATGCCCCAGAGGTAGTGGCAGATTTCGTTTCCAGACTAAAATACGGAGAATGGTTTGGGTATGCTGAAGTTGAGATTGAGATTCCGGAACATCTGCACCCAAAGTTCGAGGAAATGTGCCCGTTCTTCTTCAACAAAAAGGTGCCAGAAAAAGCTGTTCCAACGCACATGCTTGAATATATGAAAAAAACAGGCAGAACACGGGGAGATGGAAAAAAACTAAAGGGGGCACTATCAGCAGATAGAATCCTGTTGTACGCCCCTCTTTTAAAATGGTACCTTGACCACGGGGCGGTTGTGACAAGGCTTTTTAGAACAATCGACTATGAACCCAGCAAGATATTTCCCTGGTTTGTGAATCAAGTAACTGAGGCACGCCGGACAGGAGACGCGGAACCAAGCAAGGCGCTGCTGGCCGACGTGTTTAAGCTGCTGGGAAACAGCAGTTACGGGAAGCTCATCGAAGCGTTGGAGCGGCAAACTAACGTTATTTACACCAAAGATGAAAAGGTGGTCGACAGAGCTTTGCGAAGCGTGTATTTCTCAGATCTGGATGAGATCGGAGAGGCCTATGAGTTGGAAAGTCGAAAGCAAAGGATCACAATAAGACGGCCGTTTCAGGTTGGAATCGCTGTCTATCAGCTGGCCAAGCTACGGATGCTGGAATTTTATTATGACTTCCTCGACAGGTATTTTGACAGAAGAGATTTTGAGCTGATCCAGATGGACACAGACAGCAACTACATGGCCATCTCCGGTGAGCGTCTCGAGGATATTGTCAAGCCGGAGATGCGAGCGGAATTCGAGATGCAAAAGAAACAGTGGCTGGCTTGGGACAAATGGAGCGGCCGCACCCCAGGGCTCTTCAAACTAGAGTTCGAGGGCAGTCGGATGATCGCGCTCTGCTCAAAGTGTTATTTCGCCGACGAACCGGAAGGCGAAAAAAAGAAGTTAAGCACAAAAGGGATGTCGAAGAAGCAAAAGCAGATAACCTGGCAGCGTTTCAAGGCAGCTTTGGAAGGTAGCAAGGACATGGCAACTAACATAGGTTTCAGGATGCGCGACGGACAGATGGTAACCTATGAGCAGCAGAAACTAGGGCTGAGCGCTTATTACGACAAAAGGTGGGTGCTACCTGATGGTATCCACACAGAGCTAATAGAATTTCACATTAAGTTTACGTTTGCTGGCGGGAGAACGGTGTTGGGAGGGACAACCAGGAGCTCTTCACGCACGAATCCGCGCTTGGGCCCGTCGCGCAAATAGTAGAGAATGGGTTGATCCGGTTTGGAAAAAGATTTTTCAATGTTGTAAACTTTTAAAGACCAGATTGGATCTGTGGCTCTTTTGACGCCACCTTCAAGCTCGCCGGGTTGGTAGAGATAACGTACTTGTACAAGAGGTGGAAGATTTTTTCGGCCTTCCCAACAGGCCTTGAATAAAATGTCGATGGCTGTGAATAAACAGCTTTCTCTTTCATAGCGGCTGCAGGCTTCTTGCCGGTAAGGCGTGTTACCTCGTTGTTTAAAGCCAAAACAACTTCAGGAAGTCTTTTCACCCACGCAGTGGACCGCTTACCTTCAGGTAGCCGCATTTCTACGGCGTACTGATGCCCGAACAAACGCTCGGCGAGAGTGCGGTTAAAACGTTCAACAATTGCCTGGTCGCGGTGAATGTTAACGCGCCCGCGCCGGATATTGGTTTTATTTTTTTCCATTTCTTTCTTAACAGCTCCCATAAATTCGCGCCCAGGATCAACCTGCAGTAGTTTTGGCCAGGTCAGAGGAGAGCGTTTGTAAATCTTCTGAAAGGCCTGGGCAACTTCATCAGAATTTTTAGAAGTCAAGGGTTCCGCTTCTTTATAGCGGCTAGCCACATCAACAACAGTCAGCGCGTATTTTTAAACCTTTCTCCCGCGTGGCAGTTTGTCGTGAGGCAAAAAAAGAAGGTCCGCCTGGTGGACTGAGTTAGGTGTGGGAACGTCGAATTTTGGTCTAGGAATGTGCTTTGGCGCAGGCAGGTAAATCTGCCAGAGAGCTTGCTTGACCAACGACTTCTTTGCGGTATCCTCCGGTACCTTGGGAGCCACAGATAATTTTTTAATGGCGGCAATGCCTTTCCAAAAGCCACCAGGGCTGTAGTATAATTTTGCAAGTTTGGCATCCATCATTCTATATTAAGTGGAATAAAAGTTTAAGAGGTTAGCAAATTAACCAGAAGAGCCGGATCCGCGTTAAAGAGAAGGTCCATTACTTCAGGTTGAATTTCGACTTTTGTTTTTTCATTAATTACGTGCTTTCTGCGGACAATGCGATCTTCTGGCGCAATTAAGTATTTTATGGAATTTTTTGAAAATGCTCTTCTACTGCTTTGCGTGGAACCGTTTCTTCCTCGTCCCATTTTTAAAACAGGCACGGAACTTCAATTGGAGTTAAAGAAACCGAAAGGCTGCGTAGCCTAGAGCAAGCGCCCCGGTACCCACAAAAAGGAGTTCACCATTTTTCTGCTGCTGGCTTGGCTGATAAAAATCAGAAAACTTTGGCTCTTTGGGGGGAATCATTTGCTCATCAGGATGCGCTTTGCTGTAAAGCTTGAAAGCGTAGTCAGTGTTTGTGAAGTCCTGCTTGGCTTCTGCCTTTATCTGCGCGTTTGTCTGAATCCAGTCGAGAAGTTTGGTGCGGTCACGCGAGTATTTGGAGTACGCAGCTTGATACGCCTCGAGAGCTTTATCATGACGCACTTTTTCTTCAAGCGCTTTATCTTCGCCCTCAAAAGCCTTTGCGAGATAATTACCGCCGATAAAAGCGGCTGCATTCACTCTTCCATGCGGGAGTGTAAAAAAGCACAACTGTCGCAACGTTATCGCGGAAAGAAGCTGTTATGCTAGTCATCTTTTGGGTGAGTACCCACACGCTTTGCCCTGTATGGCGAGCGCTGAATGCGAGTTTTACCAGCTCGCCTGTTCGCTTTTTTACATCTTTCGAGGCTGCGCAGTCATCAAGGATAATGAGCGCGTTTGTGCCCTCGAAAAGCCAGGAAACAAGCCTCAACCAGCCCTCAACCCATTCCTGTTCGCAAATGATAACATAAAAACGCGGGTCCGCCTCGGCGAAGCGATGAAAAGTCTTGTTGTACGCAAATGTCGGGCAGATGAGCACGATAAAGTCGAACTTGCCACGGAAAGGGCCGCGGAGCTGATCAACCACAAACTTTGATTTTCCCGAATTAGTCGGTCCAATTACGAGAGCGTTAAATGGTATGTTGTCGGGATCCATTTTCTATATCAGTACTGCACAGATTCTAATTGATTCCCCATTATGTTCATTTGCGAGTCACTTATAACAAAGACGTGGCAGTTCACGTTGCCTGAGTTTTTGGCATTCCGCTCGAGTTCAAGCTGGACTCCATCTTGTGTGTTTACAAGCCGCGTGCCACTTCCGTGCATTTCATGACTTTCCATTGAGCGAAGATCTATCAGAAGCCCGAACTTGTTTTCGGTGTAAAACTTTTTCAGATTCATGTTCGGTGTTTTGTTTTTTGACTTACCAAAGAAGCGGTCAACTTCGCCCCAGATATCCTTTCCTTCGATGCCATTATTGTAAATCATGTTGGGCTTGCCGTTCACCGTAACGGTGACTTTTGTCAGCTCTGGGTTGAAGTACTTTTCTGAATCCCTGGTGCCGGCTAAATAAGGCTCAACGAAAAGGAGAAGAAGACCTTTCAGGGACCTTCTCTGCGAGTTTACTCTGAGGTTTATCCTTGTGTCAGTGCCTTTTGAGAAGGTGTGCACAAATGGCCGCTCAACATGATCGTAAAGGAATTCCTTACCTGAGGAGTAAACACTGCGCGCGTCTTCCACCAAGGTCTCGCTCCTCATCATTTCGTACTCGAGCTGGATGTTTGTCAGCTTGTATTTTAATTTTGTTTCGTCAGAGCCTTTTACAACCTGCGAGGCCGGCGCAAGGGTAAGCTCAAACATGAGGTCGTGGTAAAGAGCTTTGGGGTAGAAAACGCCGTGGTCGGTCAGGATCTGGTGGTCCAGTTGGATTCAATATTTTGTTCCGAAAACCGTGTTAAGTGCGTTTTCCGCGCCCACACCCGAGGTTTTCTTGTCCCCCGCATTTGAGCGGATCTTGCACAGGTCCTCGGACTGAATACCCTCGAGCAGCATGTTGTCCCGCTCCTCCTGCGAGAGGAAAAGGTCCTCCCAGATCTTGAAAATGTCATACCCCACCGTGTCCTGAAGTGTGGTGCCAGCGTACTTCACAACCATCTTGTCGACCAGAGCACGGGTGACGTTTTGTACGAGGAAGTTGTTGGCGTGCCCTCCAGCCAGGTCGATGTTAAAGAGAAGTGAGATCGAGCCTGGCACGAGGACCTCGTTCTCATTCAGCTTGGGCACGTAAACATTTAACGTCTCGCCGGGGTTGGCTTCGCTGGGATTAAAAGTGATGCGCTTGACCGTGCGCTTGGCTTTCATTCCACCTAAAATTTTTTCTTTGTTCGTTGGTCGAAGGTTTGCTTGCACAGACATGTTTATACAACGCCGGGCATTTATATTTAAATAAAAAATAATTTCAAAATATAATTTCGCGATGACTGAAGGTGGACAAGGATTTGAAAACCCTGCTTTTGACCCGTTTGATCATGATGATGATGCTGATCAAAACGATGACGACGACAACGACTACGGGCAAATCATTGACGAAACAACTCCTTTTATGCCTGGCGGCTCATCCACACCTGGGCCTGAAGGTCAACAGATTGAGATGCAGACAATGTCTCACGAAAAAAGCGGGCTACCAGAAAAGTCTTATACTCAGGAGACACCTTTTGGTGGCACAAAATCGAGTGCAGAAGCTTGGGTTGCTGCAAAAGAGCTGTTTCCAAACATGAGCTCAAGCGAGCTTGAAGTATCTTACAACCAAAAAGGCAGACTTCAAGTAAAAATGTTTGGTCACGGCAAAGCGAAATATGACGTGTTTACCACAAAAAAGGGTACAGGTGAACAACAGCTTAATCCAAAACTTACAAAACAAATAAAAACTGCTCTCGGAAAGTCAAAATATGAAATAGAAGAAGAAAAGCAAGAAAAGTTGTCTGCAGACAGAGAAAAATATAAAAAAATTATGGAAGAAAAACGAGAGGAAATAAAACAAAAACGAGAAGAAAGAGATGCTCTCGAAGACAGAGATGGGCAGACAGAACAAGTTCAAAAACTTGACCAAGAGATAAGAGATCTTGAAACAGAACGCAAAGAAGCAAATGAGAGCTATCTCCGAAGTGCCGAAGCTGAAAAAACATTACAAGAAGATATTCAGGTATTCGAAGATTACGAAGAGGAAGTAAATGAAAAAGAAGCTCTCTATGCAATAAGAAAAAGAAAAGCAGCAATCGAATGGCGAATGGACATAGAAAATGAATCGTTAAAAAACAAGCTTTCACCACCTGAAAGAAAAGAAATGGCGCGAAATAAAATAGAAGAGCTTGAGAAAAGTCTCCAAGAAGTTGAGAGAGAAGAAACGATGATTAAAGAAAAATTTGCCGATAATCTTTCAAAACTGCAAAAAGACATAGAAGAACTTGAACGAAAAAATAAAGAAGACCAAGCAATTATTGATGATGAGAACACTTCGCCTTCTGAAAGAGAGGCTGCCAGGGAGAGAATTGCAGATAGACAAGAGGAGCTTGACAGGTTGACAACAGAGGTTGAGGAAAGAGAAAGAGCCATGCCGCTTCGTGAGCGTGTAAAAGAGATTTTCAAAAAATACGGCGTGACGGTGGCATCAATACTTCTCGCCGCTGGTGTCACGATTGGTGCTGTCATTGGCGCCATTACCAACGCTTTGAAATCAATGGGCAAAGCTTTGGGAAACGGGTTAAAAGCTATTGCCAAAAAAACAGCCTCCATCCTTCCGGGACTGCTCGGCTCGATTGTTTCTTTTCTTTTCAAAACAGCGGGTCAGGCAATTGGTTTTCTTGCAGAACACACATGGCTTTTAATTTTGGCTGTTGTGGCCTTTTTGGTTGAGAGCTATGCCAAAAAGCAGCGTTAACGGGATGACCAAAATACAAAACCAGCCAATGCCACCGCGCTGACTACCACAATTATTTTGTTCACATCATGTGACTCACTGCCCGAGCCGGCCATGGGCACTGGCTCTTCTGTTTCCACTGTTTGTGTTTTAGGCTCTGTTGTTGCTGGAGTTTTGACAGCAGGCTTTGTTGCTGGAGTTGCAGGCTTTGGTTCTTTTTTGCTTTCAGCTGTGGCGGCTTTGTGAATTGGGTTGGAAGGATGGCTGTTCGGTGGGTTTACCTTTGATTGACCGCCATCCATTTGGCGAAGGGCCGCTTTTTTTGTGCTTGTGTTCAAATCATTATTTATACCTAATTTCATGCCTGGCCCCGCTTTTTTAAGATTATTGTTGTAACCAAACACGCTTTCTGTGTTGATCTCCATGTTGCCTGGCATCAGCTTTCCGCCCTGGCAAACAACCATATTTAGTCTGACTTTTGCCTCATCCACCTTCGTCTGATAACGCGTCGAGCTTGCGCCAATATCGGTCAGCCTTATTTGTTCTTCGACCAAGTCCGAAAAATCATCCTGTACCTCTTTGGATCCAATAATACTTGTCCTCACTCTAACCTGCGCTCCCAGGATGCAGTAAACAAAAGCCTCTATTGATTGGTTTATTCGCGATAAACCCTCAATAGTCAGGCCTTGTGAGGTGTTGAGACAAAACCAGTCAGCTTGTGCATTGGCAGAGTTGTCTTGCCCTATATAATAAATCAAGTTACCTTTGCTCCCAGAACCACCTTCGTCTGAAAACTTATAGTGCCCTCCTGGGTAACTGGTTGAAATTTTTGCTGGTCCGGCACTTGAGACGTAAATGTAAACCTCCCCAAGACCGTGATTTGCTGGTCTTGTGAAACGAAAATCACTCGAACAACTTACACCAAACTTTGCACAAATTTCTCTGTATGCAGACTCATTAAAGGGGTTATTGTAAGCGTTAAATGCTGGGTCTCCGGGCAAGGCGCTTATGTTTTGAGGGCCTCCCATCTCATACAATATTCGCCTTATTGTGAAATAAACGTGGAACTGAAAAAAACTGTATACATTTTCGGGAAAACCCAGAGTTGAGTGATCTTTATCAAAAATCTCTCAGCTTATGCCGCTAGCAGTTGTTGCGCACCAGACAGCAAAGTTTAGCTGCTGCGGCCAGTAAGACATTTCAGGCCCAGATAACCATTGCCTCGCCTCTTTCCCTGTATGGTGAGTCAGTTTTGTTTCTTGAAATATTTCCTTGCATTTTGTTGTAAAATATTTGTCAGGCGTAACAGACTTGGTGTGGCTTCGTGAAAGCCTTCTGCTGGGATGGGTAAAGAAGGTTTTCCTTTACTTGGTGTAAGCTGCATTGGAAAACCGTCGACTATCAATCCGAGTGCGCTTTTCATTTGTGAACTCCAGTATTGCCTATCGCTCCCGAAAACGCTTTGCGTTAAACCGTTACCTGCTTTGAAAAAGATCTCTGCTGTTGCGTTATGCTTATCATCTAAAAATATTTGTGCTTCGAATTTACTCTTGTCAGCGTAGGGAAAATGTTTGTCGAAGTTTGCCCACGCTTTCATTTTTGCTTCTTTTGCTTCTTTGTCGGCCACCGCTGAAGTCAGCCACGCGTACTGCAACATATTGTTGTCCATTTTTTGTATTTTAATTAAATATATTTTCCTTTATATTAAAATGGTTGTGCTCACGATCAACGCTCCTTCAAACGACTACACAGTTTATTTTGACCATCCAATTCCAAAACCGAATTATATCAAGCTTTTAAGCTGCTCGCTTTACAATTCATGGTTTAATTTCATGGGTGGTAAGGTCACGTTAATAGATAAACAGCAAGATAATAGAAAATTCGAGACTAATTTACTACCCGGTTTTTACACCATTGAGACTTTTGTTGAAGCTTTAAAGAAAGCCTTAAAAATATACACAAACGTTAATTTTACAGATGCCAACACACCTGCAGGCGTGCTGTTTTTGCAAAATACTAAATTTGAGCGAGTTGATATAAATTTCAGCGAGGAATTTGCCAAACTGTTTGATATTGAAGAAACTGTACCAGGGTTCATATTTAACAAAAAGCACTGTCTATCTACTTATTTTATTCACTGTGACCTTGTTGACAAAGAAAAGAATTTGCTTGATGGAAAAAGATCAAGTATTTTGGCTCGATTCGATGTGAGAGGCAAACCGTATGATAAAATCTCTTACAATTTTGATCCAAATGTCTTGCGTGACACTAATTCTGGTGAATATGTCAACAGTTTGACAATATCAGTTAGAGATGAACTCGGAGAGTTGTTCAATTTCAACGAATTCCCTCTTGAATTTGAATTACAAATAATTTAACGTTAACAATTAAAAAATAAAATCTGTCTTTTATAGAAGATGTCATCATCAAACGTATTACCGAGCGCTCCGGCTTATGTTGAACAAAGCAGGATATACCCTGTTATAGGAGGCCATGAGTCTTTGCAAATGACTCAGCAAATGCCCCAAGACTTTCGCCTTGGAAAGGTGAACGAAATCGCTGCAAAGTTGGGTGAAGAGGTTGACCACTATAGACTTGTTCGTAAAAAATTTAAACGTGCTAAAACGGCCGTTAACTGGATTGCCGGCGGTCTTGGTGGAACCAGCGCTGTTCTTTCTAGTGCCGGCCTTGCTTCTGCTCTCACTGGCATCGGAATTCCCGTGGCTATCCCTTTAAATGTCGTGGGTGGAATTTTCTCTGTTTCTTCCTCCAGTTTGATTCTTTTGGGGAAAAAACTTGACAAAAAAATGTCCAAACATCAGGAGATTGTAACACTTGGCCTTGCAAAACGTACTAGTGTTGACAGACTGGTTTCCAAGGCGATGAATGATAAAGTTTTGAGTGATTCAGAGTTTCAGAGCATTCTTGCTGAGTTAGAACAGTACAATGCGTTAAAAGAAAAGGTTAGAGCTAAGCTCACAAAAAAAACCTTCTTTCAGTAAACTTCCTCAGATTGATGTTGAAAAGATTAGAAGAGAAGCCCGTGCAGAAGCCGAAGTAGACTTTCAAAAAAAGCTTCAAAGTCTCGTCGCTTCTTCGAATTAAAATTTGAAAACAAAGGAGTATATTTCCATATAATAAAAACATGATTGTTGCTTTCCAGACTCTGATGATTCTTTTAAACAAATATTTTACCCCTTCTTGGCAAAAAGAAGTACGAAATATTACTCTCGAGGTAATTTTGGCTATGCAAGAGGTTGACAATTAAAAAAAGTTGTAAAAATAAATGTGCCGCACCGCTCGCTTGCTGGGCATGGATTGCCCTTTGTCTGCTTTTTTGTTTACTCTTTTGTTTTCTTGTTAAGTAGTATGTCTGGGGTTTTTCGAATACCACTTCCTCACCGCACTTTTTAACCTTTTCTAAACTTTATCATGCGAAAGCATGATAAAGTTTAAAAAAGGTTAAAAAAAAACGTGCGGTGAGGAAGTGGTATTCGAAAAACCCCAGACATACTACTTGGGGCCTGTAGGTCAGCCTCAACCTTCCTTCCTTCTGGAGGCACTCAATCGTAATAAGCTCAATCGCTCGTGCTCATACATTTAAAACAAAGTTTGTTTTTCTTGAATAATTTTTTTTCTTACTTCGAAGGTCAGTTCACAAAACTTATTGCATTCATTCAACATGTGCCCCTTTGTTCCGTGAAAGAGATAAAGATAATTAGAAACCGGGGAGCTTCGAACTGTAAATTTTAGTTTGTCAGACTCTTGCCTTAATTCGGGCTGTGAAGGCAAGCTTTCTCCAATGGTTTTCGAAGACATTTTTTTTTTTAATTTTATTATTATTAACAACACAAATACAACTTACACTACTTACACTTACTTGTTACTTTACACTACTTACAAGCACCGTACTCATTACTTTACAATTTTAAACATACAAAAGAAACATTATAATAATGTTACAGATATAATGTCTAAAAGTAATAACAAAAAGTAAATTACAATACTGACACGAGCAATACAGAGGCAACGGAGGTCATTAATAACTACGCGTATTACAAAAACATAAATAGATATATTATAATAGTATATAAAGTGTAAAATTTGATCTTCGTAAAACAGTGCTCAATACATGGAAGCAGAGCGAAGTATATGTTGTGGGAGAAAAATCAAATAAACTACTAGGTCATCCCTACAAGCCTGTTTCATGGTTGCCCACTCATCAGGGGATTAAATGAGAATATTCTTTACCATCGCGAATATTCTTTACCATCCAGAAGAATTAAAAGATTTCGAAGACGACATGCTGAAGATGATCCAGCCCGTAAAATTCAAGCAAGTAAACAACCCCTTTCTCAATAAGCTAAAAGAAGACACCGACCAAATCAGAAATGAACCCAAACTACTAATCGCCGCGGACAAAACAACTAACTTCTACAAACTAGAGCCATCTACATACAACGATCTCCTAGAGAAAAACATTACGAAATCCTACAAGAAAGCACCACCTGAGACGACGCAAGCAATCCATAAAGAAAACATCGCTCGACGATAGAGTGGACACTACGGCCGACAAAGACGCATTCATAACACTTAAGGACCACAAGCCAAACTTCGCTAACAAACCGACCTGCAGACTCATTAACCCCACGAAGTCAGAGATAGGCAAAATCAGTAAAAAGAACCTCGACCGCATCAACAGTACAATCGCAAAAAAACGCAACTTCAACCAATGGAAAAACACAGCAGCCGTAATCGACTGGTTCAAATCCATAGAAAGCAAACAACACTTCAGCTTCATCTGTTTCGACATCGAAGAGTTCTATCCGTCCATCAGCCAAGATCTCCTAAACAAAGCACTCGACTTCGCCTCCGACTATGACTACATTACCGCCGACGAGAGAAACATTATAATACACGCTAAAAACTCCATCTTAATCCACAAGAACCAACCCTGGCAAAAGAAAGGTAACTCAACATTCGACGTAACAATGGGAAGCTACGATGGCGCTGAGACATGCGAACTCGTGGGAAACTTCCTCCTCTCCCAGCTTCAGGACCTTAACATAAACGTAGGACTTTACCGAGACGACGGACTAGCCATCACTAATGCCACACCAAGAGACACAGAGAACATTAAGAAAGAAATATGCCGCATCTTTAATAATAATGGCCTACGCATCACCATAGAAGCTAACAAACAAGTAATCAACTTCCTAGATGTCACATTTAACCTTAACCGAAGCACTTATCAGCCATTTACAAAGCCAAACACTTCTCCACAATACGTTCACCGCGAGAGCAACCACCCGCCGATCACCACAAAGAGCATTCCCGCCGGCATCAACAAACGTTTATCATCCCTATCATCCGACAAAGCATCCTTTGACCAGGCAGCCCCCCCATACCAGAAAGCACTCGACGAAAGCGGATACCGCTACACACTGCAGTACGAACCACCCAAAGCAAAGAAACGGAAAAACCGACAACGCAATAACATCCTCTGGTACAACCCTCCTTTTAGCAAGAACACCAGCACCAACATCGGGCACAAATTCCTCGCACTAATAGACAAGCACTTTCCCAAAGATCACAAGCTCAGAAGAATCTTCAACCGAAACACCATCAAGATCAGCTACAGCTGCATGGACAACACCAAACAAATAATCGACAACCATAACAAACGCATCCTAAATGCATCTACACAGGCCGATAGCACCGCCGTTGCCACCGCCGCCGCCGCCGCCGCTACCATTAACAATAACAAGACATGCAACTGCCGACAAAAGAACGCATGCCCGCTTGACGGAAACTGCCTACAATCTTCAGTAATCTACCAAGCCGCCGTCACGCGCAAAGACACCAACACAACAGAAACGTACATCGGGCTCACAGAGAACGACTTCAAAACTAGATACAGAAACCACACCGCATCATTCCGCCACGCTAAACACAGAAACTCCACCGAACTCAGCAAGCACATCTGGACCCTCAAAGACAACAACATCGAACACTTTATTTCCTGGCGCATCCTTTCATCACACTCGCCGTACAACAGCTCAAGTAAAAGATGTAACCTCTGCCTCAAAGAAAAATTCCTAATTATCTGCCGACCCGAACTATCATCACTAAACAAACGTAATGAACTCGTGTCTTCTTGCCGCCACAGAAACAAAGCCCTTCTACGCAACAATTAAACTGTAAAATCTCGCGCTGCATATATTATGGAAATTGTATATAAGCGATGGTAAAGAATATTCTCATTTAATCCCCTGATGAGTGGGCAACCACGAAACAGGCTTGTAGGGATGACCTAGTAGTTTATTTGATTTTTCTCCCACAACATATACTTATAATAGTATATATATATAGGAAAAAAAACATTATAAGTTAACACATTATCGACCAATTTTTATAAAATTCAATTAAAGTTCTATTTTTAGTACAAATATATTTCTCTGTTTTGAATTTGATGTTTATCTTCAATTTAAACCCAGCAATAATAGGACGGGTTTGTGATCTTCTGCAATCCCATATATATTGTTTTGCTATTATTAAAAAGTAGTTCAGTAAAGGGCATTTTACGGCTATGATTCCTAATAGAACATCCTGTAGACTAAGACTAATCAATTCATTCGACAACAAGTAATAATAAATTTCAAAGTCCTTCCAGAAAAGTTTAGTATATACACAATCAAAAAGAAGGTGAATAAGTGTTTCGGGTATCGACTTACAAAAAGAACATTTATCATCAGGTATATATCCTATTTTGTATAGCTTAGTGTTAGTATATAATATGGAGTTAAGGACCTTGTACTGAAAAGCCTTAACATAGGATTATGAGCATACGATCTGTGGTAAAATAAATGCTTTTTCCAGTTGATCTTCCGTCAGATTAAAATCTCGTTTTAAAGCCGAGGTGTTTTTTGAAAGTTGTGCCTTTTCAATTATGAGCAATGAATAGTAATCCTTTGATTTCCGATTTGGTTTTCGAAGACATGGTTGTAGAGGCAGATATCTTCTTAGGATTTGCGGCATCTAGCGGCAAAAATTTATTGTGCAAACTTTCTGCGGAGACTTTTGCTGAGTTCTGGTAAATCTACAGAATGTTCATGCAATCCGCATGGAAAGTTACTTCTGTGACAAATTCAGTAAAAGTTGGAAATGCATCGCAACCTTTTTCCTGTTGAAACTTTTGCACTTTAGTAAACCATTTAGGGAGGAACCAGTTGGGAAGTTTTCGACCAAAGTTTGCAGCTTAGAAGGAAATTCGAAAATCTTCAGACTTTTATGCTGTGTCATAGCGATTGCTACTTGCAGTAGGAAGTTGCTGTATTCTCGTAAAGTTGAAGGTTGTTGGGGGCAATTTTTGGCCAATTGGCTAGCTTGTTTTCGAAATCAGCAGCTACAATTGCAGGGTGACCGAAGCACGATTTAAGTTTCTTTCTTGCTTCGTTGTAAGCAATCTCAGGACTAGCAGCAACCATATACTGAAGTTGCTTTTCCAGCCAGATGCAGGTAGAGGAGGTATAGTTTTTGCCGAGTGCCGAGTGGTGCGGAATCAGTCAGTGCGCCAAAGGCGGTTTCCCAGATAAAGAACCTTGCGTCGGTCTCTTCACCAGTGAAGACATCTGGCTTGGCTTGCGGAAGCCTTTGTAACTGGGTTACCGTAGCCAGGGCCTTGGCCATTTGAGAAATGTTGTGTGAATTCGGAAAGGTGGGGGTCATACTTCTGACGTAAGGACTTGGTTTTATATCACAGTATACAGTGGCCAGTGAACTCTTGGGACTCGAAATATCGTCGTCGCCACCAAGGTTGTAGGTTTTCAGGAAATATGTGGGTTTTAAGCTGTTCACAGTGGCTGTGGGATTATGAAAGCTTACACTTGGTAACAATATTTAATCAGGAAACTCTATCACAAATGTGGTTTTCATAGAGGTCCTATGACTAAAAAATAAATGTGTACAAATAAAATATAATACATATTTCATAACAATTTAGAAATCACAAGAATTAAAAAAAAAATAAAAGGTTAAAAATTTAAAAAGCTAAAAAGAAGACAACAAATTTCTCTTAAAAATTACCAAGCTAGATGACTTTCTAATGAACGTGTCAAGACTGTTAAAATCATTTACAGCATGCGTTGTTTTCCCCAATTTCGTTTAACTCTAGGGAGCCTTATGAGATCTTTGTTTCGCGTATTATGCGAATGCATGTCCGTTTGCCTAGACATAACTAAAGAATGATTAATTTGACCAGTGGTACATTTATAAATGTAAACACATCTATGATATTTTCTGCGGTCTACTAGGTTCAACCATTTTAAGGTTTTTAATGCTTCAGTTGCCGAAGATAAAGGTGGCTTATCTAAAATCAATTTCGCTGCTTTGTTCTGTAAAAGCTGGAGTTCTTTCATAAGTGTTGCATTGTTCTTATCTCCCCAGACGATATCTGCATAATCTAGGATAGGTAACACTAAACTATTGTAAAATAGTTTGCGAGCCTGAAGAGGCAAATAATACTTGATTCTGCGAAGAAGACTAAGGTTCTTATTAATCTTAGCTGAGATGTACTCTACATGATCAGCCCAAGTAAAATCAGATGACAACATTATTCCTAGATATTTAAAACTTAAGACGGAATCTATGTAAGACTCAAAAATATGCAAATAAAGAGATGGAATACCAATAGTTTTTCTACTACTGCCTATAATCATAGACTTTGTTTTACTGAGATTTAGCGTCAGTTTGTTTCTATTTAGCCATTTAGCAACTTCCAGGAGATCTTCATTGAGAGCTTCCTCCAGCATACGTGGCTCCTTTGAAAAACAGTAGAGGACTGTATCGTCAGCATAGAGTGTCACTTGGGAATTCTTCACTACCAGAGGCAGATCGTTTATAAAAATTAGAAAAAACAGGGGGCCCAAAATGCTCCCCTGAGGCACCCCAAGGGGCACATGTAGAGGGTCAGACATAGCATTATCACATGACGTGCGCTGTTTTCGGTTGCTCAGGTAGGACTTGAACCAAAGTAGAGTACTAGCAGAGACACCAATCTGCGACAATTTGGATATCAGAATAGCGTGGTCCACGGTATCAAATGCTTTTGTCAGGTCTAGGAATACTGCCCTGCAAAGTTCACCTACCTCCATTTTTAGGAGAACTTCGTCCGCAAATGCTGATAGTGCAGCTGTAGTAGAAAGCCTGGGACGAAAGCCGTACTGCTTACTCGAAATGATGTTATTAGAATCAAGATACTCGTAAAATTGCGTGTGGACGACTTTCTCTAAGATCTTGCTCAAGGTCGGGAGGACTGAAATGGGGCGATAATTGGATGCATTCCTACGATCTCCAGATTTAAAAAGCGCCGACACTTTTGAGCATTTCCATATTTCAGGAAATTTTCCAGAGCGAATTGATAGATTTAGTAACTTAGTGATGGAGGAACAAATCACTTTTGCTCCATGCTTTAACAACCTAGCACTGATATTGTCCAGTCCAATAGCTTTATTTGTTTTTAATGTAAGCAGAAGCTTAAGAACTGTTTCCTCATCAACTTCGCGTAATGAGAATGATGATAAATTTTCAAACGACTTGGGAGAAAACAAAGTAGCAGCTACATTAGAAATTTTATCCGCAAGACATTGACCAATCGATGAGAAGTAACAGTTCATGGCTGTCGCTATTGAGGCAGGATTGGTGTGTTCAACACCTTCAACTACAATGCAATGAGGGCTCAAGGATTTAACTTTCCGCGAAGAGACTTCATTAACAGCCTTCCAGATCTTTCCAGAGTCCCCTTTTGCTTCATGAATTAAATCACAGTAATACTTGGATTTAGCAGCTTTAATCTCGCGATTCACAGTATTCTTCAGCTTCCTATACCTAGACCAATGATGATCAGAGCCAGTTTTTATAGCTTTACGGTGATAAAAATCTCGATCTCGCATTGTCTCTTTGATTTTATCGTTCATCCATGGAAGCGGAACGCCTCTAATTCTCCGCCTTTTAACAGGTGCATGCAAATCAGCTACGTCAGAAAACAATCGATTCCAAGTAAACACAGCATCATCAATGTCTTCTTCATTTTCAATGACGTGCCAAGGCACGCATTTCAAATCTTCAAGGAAAGCATTGTTATCAAAGTTCTTGTAGGAACGGTATTCCATTGTTTTTGGGGTAGCTTTAATCTTGCCGGTCTTCAGAACACAATACACTAGGTAATGATCACTTAAAGCAATAGGGACAACTCCAGATTCAATGAAGCGGTGAGCATTGTTCACTAAGATCACATCGATCAATGTTCGTGAAGTTTCCGTCACACGGGTGGCTTCAGTAATGAGCTGTGTAAGATCGTGCCGAGTTATAAATTCTTTGAATTCCTTTTTCTGTTTATTTCTAGTAAATGCAGTCATATCTGCATTAAGATCGCCTAAAAGCACGAAATCGCATTTATCCAGGTTAATTTTTCCCAAGACAATTCCCAGGTTAGAAATAAATTCTTTGAAATCAGAGTCGGGAGCTCTATAAGCGCAACAAATGAGTGTTGGACGGCATTTTTTGCGCGAAAGCTCAATCCATAAGCATTCATTCACAGTCGAATAAAGATCATCTCTAACACAAAAGGGCAAACCATCCCTCACATAGATCGCTACACCAACAAATCCTTCTTTTTTCCTCTCCTGTCCATTCGAACACAAGTGAATCCTGGAATTGCAACCTCAGAATCTTGAAATGAGTCATCTAGCCAGGTCTCACTAAGAGTAAGAATATCGACGGTCTTATCATCAATGCCCTCCATGCGTAACATGTCCGATTTATTTCTGAGACTTCGAATATTGAGATGGGCAATTTTTAGCCCCCGTGTACTTCTAACATAATCCAAACTTCTGTATCCTGGATTTAGCTCGACATCCCCAGAAAGAGCAATAAGAGCCATGACCAGTGCAGCATGTTGTAGAAGCTTGCACGCTTTAAAGCCCATGTAGAAAGAATCGACCATGTGCTGGTTGTCGGGTCGCCTGGCAGGACGAAAGGAGCGAAATTCGATTCTGCAAAGACCTTGAGAAGCGAAATAAAGATTCCTAAACTTGCATGGTTGTCTTGTAGATGTCTTATCGTGGTCTATGTCATGTAAAATAACAAGAAGGCATAGAAAAAGTCCGAAACTCATGGACAAGGTTTTTGAGCGTCCGGCCGCCATCACTGCGGCTTGTACCTGCCACTCTCTGGAGTTGAGATGCAATTGGAGTGCTTGCATTTGGAAGATATCTGGAAACAATTGTCTGGCCATGCGTGACGTGATGTTTGGGGGCAAGATAAGTATTGACATTAGCGGAAATAGTGGGAGGTGGAGATTTGCCAAGTGTTCTGTGCCAAAATCGTTGGCAGCTTGAGTACACTTATTGGTTGTTTGAAAACGATCGGCTATATTAGCCATTGGCAGTTGTGACGAGCAAGCATGACAGCTCGTGGGATGTATTTTGCCTGTAGGAGAGTATTAGGCTGGAAAAGTTGGGTTCCCCATGTCAAAGAAATGTGTGTCTATGACCGGTGACAACAAATTGTTTGTTGCGGTTTGATAAGTGGGCGCGGCTGCTGGGGTGTTCATAAAGCGATCAATCACCTGTTCGGGTGTTTCTTTTGGTAATTCTATTTCGACATGTTCGAAAGGATGTTCTTCGACTTTGAGGGCGCTCTCGTAAACAGCCTCTTTCGCTAACGTTGCGCTTAATTCTTGCTGAAGTTTAAGGTTATTCAAAACCCTTTGTGGTGTATCGATCATGTCGCTAAATTTAATCTTTTCTTCCAGCGCTGCACGTTTAGCTTTTACGTCAATCAAAGCTTCCTTTGAAGAATGACATGATGAACCGGATGCAGATGACAATTTTGAGTAAGACTTGCGTGACAAGGTTGACCGAACAGATACGGCTTTGTCTTTCTCGATTGACTTTATTTTGTGTAGCGCGGCTCTTGGACAACCCTCAATGGAATCCTTAACGGTTGAGATTAAATCGGTAACAATATCTGGGCGGCTAGTGTGTTTAACTAAATCAAACCAGGCATTAAGTTCAAGTTCAGTTTTTCTGGCGAGTACAATTAAGCACTTTTTTGCTGGCTTCTTTATTCCAATTACTTAATTGGAAATTGAATGTGAAGATCATCTTCATCTACCACTCAAATACATGAATGAATCATTCCATACTTTTCATCACAAGGAGGTGCTGCTGTCAGTGTTTAATTAAACCACGAGTCGATCGCGAGTCGATCGGGTGTCGATCGATACGTCGATCGAGGGGTCCATCGCTAGTATCGGTCGATACTCGACCGCGGGTGTCGTTAGTACACATGATCCAAAATTTGTACAATGTATAGTAAATTGTGGTACATTCCATTCAGTGCTAAAACAGTAAAAATCAGAAAATTACTGAATGTATAATTTGTTCGCTGAAATACATTGCATGTTTTTAAGACCAAGAAAAAGCAGCGCACAACTGTTCGATAAATGATTTGTAGCTTGTGTTCTGCTCATGTGTGACTATTTCGAGATCAAATGAAAATCTCTCTAAAGCACTACTGTATGTTTTTGACAACGCAAACAACTAGACAGAAAATTTTCTGGACTTGAATCATGCATTTACATTTTCAGCAACTGTAGGTAGTCCTGAGCACTAAAAATGTTTCACCTTGCATGAAGCCAGCATGGATTCTTTGAAGAATTATCATTCACGGTTTAGCTTACTTGATCATGTGATTGCACAATGAATAAGGTACTGTGATGGGGCAAAATGTTGACAGAAGCTGTGAACTAAAGACAGAAGTGAACCAGACCGGAAATGATGTCTGGCTAGAAGTGATTTCTGATGTTCCTCACCACCCCTTGCCCCTCCGGCTTAATTCAAGTGCAACTGCGATGAAAAATGTTCTTGTTCTCTTTTGACTCCAATTTATATTTGCCAAGAATGCACCATTTATGCAATGATCCAGAAAGCAAAAGTCGTTTTCATAACTAAACTGCAGAATGGTTTAAACCACACCAGTTACCAACAGGTTGAAAGAGCAATGGCCAAGGAATAAAATGTATTTATCAACTGAATAAGCAACTTCATGATCGCTCATACAAAAAGCTGTTTGATTTCAATTTTGATAACCAATGCAATGTTCGATAGGATACTAAAATGCATAGATAAGGGCGATAACTCTATAAAAACGACAATGTTTGTGAACTTATTCTGATATGCACAACAAGGGTGCCACCACACATTAATATTTTTCGTATAAATTCTGCATTCACTATTATAGTTAACTAAATGAATTTTTGAAGTGATACCACCTTCATGAAAAAGTTTATTTGTATAATTTTTTTGCGTGGAAATACGGATGCTTGAGTAATCTTTGGGAAGTCCAGCACCTCAATGCTCATATAAACCTATTTTTTTCATTTGTTCTACTTGACAATGAGTTCATTGTTATCAGGGCTAGAGGTATTGTTTAGGATTGTTCTCTATTATTTCCACGCCCAATGGTATTGCCGCGTCAACAAAGAGTTACATACTTTACCCTCATCTTTGTTTAAAAAATTAACATTTGCCTCATTAGCATAAGTGACAAGAAATACTAAAACAGTGCTTTCAATTAGCACTGACGACCGACGGAATGCGTTGGCTACTTTGCTTTACTTTGCTTACAAACGTTGGCCATATTTTTCCTTCATTTGAAGAAATTAAAGGGGCACTGTCACGCCTGATTCTTTTTTTTTTTATTTTATTAATTTTTATTGATTTGAAATTACATACATTTTTCCACAAACAAACATAATTCACATTAACAGATAAACACGATACATCATATATTTACAAACACACCCCAAAATTCCTCTTAACTCCCTTCTGCTTCTAAATATAATGACTAGTACAGCGCAGCAACAACACAAGATTCTTTATACATCTAGTTGGTTTTATACTTGGCCCATTTCATATTGTGAGCTTTTAGTTTATTATTTGATTTTGCGATCATTGTCTCAAGCTGGTGAATCATTTTAATTTTCGAGTTAAACACTTTAATTGAAGGAAGAGACTTGTTCTGTCGACAAGAATAAAAATACTGTTTAGCAATTATTAAAGTATGATTAATAAATAATTCGTCTTCGCATCTTAAAATACCAAACATTATATCTTTGTCAGAAAGGCGTTCTATCTTTACCCCTTGACTATCAAACCATTTTATAACCTCAGCCCAGAAAACCTTAGTATAACGACAACAAATGAAAAAATGCTCCAGGGATTCGTTCATTTCACCACAAAGGGAACACGCTGGAGATGGAATAATACCAATTTTGTTTAAGAATGAATTTGTGACAAGACACCTGTTAAGTAATTTGTATTGGAATTCACGCGATTTTGTGTCCAAGAAAGTACGAAATGGCAAGCTGTAAATCTCTTTCCAATCTAAAACATCATTAACAAAATGGGTATTAAAATTCAGTTGGGCAGTCGGTGGGATGATGATTCTATTTCGAAGTTCTTTATATACGGTCTTTGAAACGACTGTTTCGATTAACACATTTTTGTCGTTGAAACTTAATTTAATTTCATCCTGCAAATTGAAAGGCTCGTCAACTGTAGAAGCAAACGTGTTTAATGATTCACGCCATTCAACTGGTAAGGCATCGATTACAGAGATAAGTCTAAATATATCTAATGGCGAGATGTTTAATTCTCTCAACCTGTGATTACTTTTAACAATGAATTCATTATTGTCGGAGATTAGATCCCCCATTTGAAGAATTCCCTTTTCTGCAAGATTTCTAAAATAAACAGATTTGCCGCCGATACAAATGAATTTATTTTTCCACACGATAGCTTTTGAAAGATCTTCTCTTTTTTTATCCTGTACACTCGTGTGGTTTGCTGCCGAACATTTTGCGAAACTTTTAAAGCATTCTTCATAAAATGCTGGAAGCTTCACAGGCAGTTTCTTCAAGTCAAAATCGCAACATAAGATAAGTTTCCCACCTACAGGTTCAAGATAGTGCAGTAGGATTTTTTTCCAATTGCTTGGTTGATCACTTGCCAATTTTTTGCAACAAAGGATTCTCTGAGTCTCTATTATGGAATCTAGATGTGGGGCTTTAAGTCCCCCATCTTCAATATCACTAATAAGAGCAGCGCGTTTGATTTTGTCCTTCCCCTTCCAGATAAAATCGAAGATAATTTTGTTTACATCTTTCACAAATTCCCTATCTACTGATATCAAACTCGCGCGGTATAGGAAAATAGGAATAATAAAGGTTTTGACAATTTGAATTCTTCCTATAATAGTCAGGTCCCTCCACCTCAAAATTCGTAGTTTTTGTTGAATGGAACTAATTAGATCATCAACATTTAATTTTTGTTTCGTTCGAAGGTCATACGTGAAGTGCACTCCCAGAATTTTAACCACTTTTTTAATTTTTAAGTCTTGTTCTAGAGTAGAAGAGCAGTTGCCTAATAGCATTATTTCTGATTTATCGTGGTTGATCTTCAGGCCTGAACAAATTCCGTAATCTTCTATAAGCTTAAGAAAGTTCACAAGTGAAAGATCATCTTTCAAAAAACCAGTTAGGTCATCTGCAAAAAGGCTTAATCTGAGCTCTTCATTGTCTACCTTAATACCACAAATGTCTTTGCTACTACGTACACTAATACAAAGAATTTCTAGCACTATGATGAACAAGTAAGCAGAGAGGGGGTCTCCTTGTCTCACTCCCCTTTCAACTGCAAAGGGCTGAGTAGAAAAACCATTGTTTATGACACAACTTGAGATATTGTTGTAGAATGTATGAATCCATTGCAAAAATGATGGACCAAAACCAAAAGAGGTTAGAGCGCGAAATAGAAAATCTCTACTGACAGTATCGAAGGCTTTTCTGAAATCTATACAAATCATTCTCCCCTCAAGATTATACCTTTCTGAGAATTCCATGACGTCTTCTATCGTTCTGACTGCATCAAAAATAGTTCTTCCCTTTAACATATGCACATTGATTATAATGTATGATATTTGGTAAGACACTCTCTAATCTTTTAGCAATAGCTTTTGACCCTATTTTTACGTCCACATTGATAAGTGAGATTGGTCTCCAATTCGATAAATCCCGTTTGTCTTTATCATTTTTCTCCATTAAGGTAATAATGGCTTCCTTCTGGGAATTTGACAACTCGCCATAATCATAAGAATAGTTTAAACTGTCTACCGTCACGCCTGATTCTGATATTTCCATATTATTGTGCCAAATTCAACCAAATATGCAATTAAATTTGACAAAAAGATTCCACAGAACAAGATACAACAATGAGGTATTTTGGGGAAGTAATACAGGATTACAAGGATGGAAGTGGATTGCAATTCACGAAAATTGATTTCTGGACAGGATGTCCAGAAATCAAAGCTGAAATTCTGGTGAAATTTTGAATCTTTTAATAGTTATTTTCTCTTCTTAGTTGATATCTCTTTGCTTTTGCCACTTTTAGCATTTTTCTCCTACCATTGCAGGACAATAAAGCACAATTACAGAAAGCTACGCCATACTTATTAAAATATGATATATCAGGCACGACAGTGTCCCTTTAAGGAAAGATTTAAAAAAGTTGGCTACTCTACTCAGACTGGCTGCCTACTTCAAATTTTAATGAAACCCCTGCTTACATACATGTACGCTTAGCTATAATTATCTTTTAGTTAGAAAAATGTACCAAGCACTTTTAAGCTATGTCACGATAAGCGCTTCAATTTCTGAATTCACTTGTCACAGAAATTTTCCAGTATTTCAGAACTGTAAAATTATCTTTTATATCTCACGCAAAGGGCTTTTTAATCATCTGGAGTCAACATTCCTATATACCTTCACTCAAAGTCATATTCTAATTTGGAAAAAAGTAAACAATGACATTTAAAAGATCGCCCCATTCAAACCAAAGAATATAATGAAAATAAGCCATTACATGAATACGCTGGCTCAAAGAGCCATTGATTAATAAGTACAGTATTGCCTTCTGTTGCCACACCATTGATAACTGCTAATAATTACATGAACGGATTGCTTTGCAAGTTGGTAGAATATTCTTTTTTTAGACCCAGAACTCTTTTCTCCCCCCTCCCCCTTTTTTCAAAATGCAGTTTATAAACTGACAAAATATAGGAAAATGTGTTACCTACCTCATAACAATCCTTAACTCCAACAGATGACCACCACATTTTTGAGGATGCACAAACATGGTTTCAAGGCGATGCCCTTGTAAGAGAATGGTCCCCCACTAACTTGTTGAAACCTATATCGCAAATACACAAACAGTAACCCACAGCACTGCCTTGGCAGGTTTCTACCAGAATGATGCTTGGATTCAGTATCATTTGCCTCGGTACTTTCCTTTTTATGACTTTACTCCCTGTAAGCAATTAGAATGAAAAATAATGCTGATCAGCTAAAAATAATCAGTTGTATGATGCATACTGTACTGTGCAATCATGGAACAAAGAAAAAATTCTGGATCCGCTACAGGTTTCAAACCCAGTTGACCATTTCCAGACAATGAGCTAAAAATGACGTGCCAACTTTAAGATAATTAATTTTTACCAATTTACAGATAAATGCAGGGCTGTGTGACCAGTAAAGTCTGTGCAAGGCCAAAAGGCCCATGCTACCATTTCATACCATTTCTGCATCATGAAGCGACTAGGGGTATTTCTACTCCCCCCTGGGTGGGATGCTAGTCAATCCCAGGGTCAACCCCTGCATTAAATTTGCAGGTATCCATTTATACACCTGGGTAAAGAGAGGAGCTATGAGAGAAAAGTATCTTGTCCAAGAATACAACACAATGCCCTGACCACGGCTGAAATCCAGACTATCGGTACTTGCTCTGGAGTACGGTGCACTGACCATTAGGCCACCGTGTCTCCCACACATGCATGTATGAACAATGTGATTCACAGTATATGATATTATACTGTGCAGTCGGTTTGGAATACTGTTGAGGTTCTTATACCCTGTTATTGTTTTGCAAGTTTATATGATGTTAATAATTTTCATTTTGGTTAGTAGACATTCCTTTGTGTGAGACTCACATAAACATTACAGGTGGAGATTGCACTTTGTTGCACAGTACAGACTGGAAATCATCTCTAAGCTAACCTGTTTTTCCGAGACACTTCCATCAATTGGATCTTTGTAAGAAAAATCATCCATTGACTTCACTTTGTACGTCTTTTGATCCTGCTCACTGCCTCCTGTTAATGACTTATTTACCAAAGACCCATCCTTGGCTGTTTGCCGCAGAAGCTCAATCATTTTATTGGCTCCTTCAGAATCCACCATTTCATAATCACACCTTAAATAAGATGTTCAGAGAAAAGTTACTATACTTTTATTAAATAAATTATACACAGTACCTACCGGGTATCTATTAAAAACATATTCTGTACTGTACCTTACAAAAAATCCTCGACCATACTTTTTCCAGAAGTCTGTCAATATGCCTTGAACAGACATCTTCCTGCTAGCGATGATTGACAACCATGCTAGAAACAAAAAACCCTCTCAGGTAAAAATTAATCTTGACTTCCAGCAGCGAATCATATGAAAATCTATTTTACAAGGTACAGTCTTTGTATGACCCTAATGGCCCGTCAGATGCCGCCCACACATATTACACTCTAATGGATGGATTCATTAGCAAACTGTGAAAATTAAAGGGACACTGTCACGCCTGGTATATCATATTTTAATAAGTATGGCCTGTAGCTTGCTGTAATCGTGCTTTATTGTCTTGCAATAAAAGGAGAAAAATGCTAAAAGTGGTGAAAGCAAAGAAATATCAACTGTGAAGAAAAGATTACTACTAATAAAAAAGGTTCAAAATTTCACCAGAATTTCAGCTTTGATTTCTGGACATCCTGTCCAGAAATCAATTTTGATGAATTGCAATCCACTTCCATCCTTGTAATCCTGTACTACCTCCTCAAGATACCCGTTCTATCTTGCTCTGCAGAATTTTTTTTATCAAATTTATTTATGTATTTGGTGGCATTCGGCACCATAATATGGAAATTAGAGCATAGGAATTTATATAATCAGGTGTGATAGTGTCCCTTTAATGATAACTGGTCTTACCAAGCAATGCCCAAACACCATCTTTTTCCCTGATGTGGTCGGATCCTGTGCCAAAGCTCTCTTCACCACAAAGAGAAATGCGCTGAGCATCCATCAAGTTTCCAAAAAACTTCCAACCTATTAGAAGAAACACATGTTCAAAAATTGCAACTGCTCCCAGGAATATTTTGAACTTTGCAAAAGGTTTATCTCCACAAGCTGATTAAAACTCAGTTATCATAAAAAAATGGGGTCATCAAGCTCAATTTTTGAGCTATAAGCTCCTAAAGCTAAAATTAAGGGGTCATGGAATGGGCCGAAACAGTCGAATGGATGAAAGAATCTTAAAGGAAGAAGGATAACTGGGAATTTGAATATTAAAATGTTTTATGAATAATAAATGCAAGGAGGGTCAACTTTTACTCAGCTGACAGGGAGAGGGTTGTCTGGGATACCTGAGACCAAATACAAATGAGGCGACAGTCATTGGTTTGAACACCACATATATATGGAGCTACTGTGGACAAGAACAAAAAACATTTTGTATATCTGCATGACTAACCAGTTGGTGTCTCAAAACATTCAATGCCCATTTTTTGTCCTACTCGATCATTTGCAGCACTAGTAGGCATGCTACGAGCCACGCCCTTCAATCCAGTCTTCACGAAGTATGGGATGCACATGGCATTGTCAGCAATGACTGCAACAGAGTCTGATGGTGTCACAAAGAATCCATGTTGTCCAAGAATCATGTTACGATCCTGTAGAGCATTCAAAAGCGGATGTGTTAGTAAGAAAAAGTGCTGTTATTAAAAAAAAAAATATGCATCAAAGTACAACAAAGTGAAAAATTTCTTGTAGATTTGTGCGCCAGTTTACTCCTTAAAATTACACACTCCACTGACCACATAAAATTATTATAATTTATTATAATAATTGTTATTATCCATACCCCATCCCCATCAAAGGCAGCACCTAACAGATGGTCCCCTTTCTTGAGAAGCTCCACAAGATCTGCAGCATATGTCTGATTAGGATCTGGATGGTGACCTGAGGACAAATGAATTAACTCAAGCATCATCCTTTCATTTGGGCCTTAAGTGATCAAACAGTACTTACAAGCAACCAAGTAATTTCTACGCTCGTTGGTCAAAACACATTATCTGGTACAAAATCAGAGGACGAGTATCAGACATTATATGACAACCAAATCAATGCACATGCTATGATTGGTCAATCAGCTATGGTTTATTGTGCCAGAGAACTCATGGAAAAATCGCACATTTTCTATAAAAGCAATAGACCACAAGTTACTATGGTTCATAGGCTGATAAACCACTTGGGATGTTGGTAGAACACTCAAAGAATTTGTACATCACTCTTCTTGTGTTCTACCAACATCCCGCGTGGTTTATAAGCCTATAAACCATAGTAACTCATGATCTATTGCTTAAATATCCCCTATTTGATTTGATATCCACCACCTGATTTTATAAAGGAGCAAACAAACAGTTGCTTTTTCAACTAACTTTTTAAAAGTGATTTTCACTATAGGTTTTTCCTTTTTTAACATGATAAAGTGTGTCATGGAAATAAAGCAGAGGGTGATGAAATAAATAAACACCCTTCTGGCTTGCTGGCACCAGTATATTGCTTCTAAATACTGATTATAAAGGGAATGCAAAATGTTTTCGGCTTCTTATACTGCTTTCTGATAGGTGCTGCACAAGACCAGCCACTAAATTCAGATCTCATGCAAAGCCCTGATGAATACTAGCATCTGTTTATCACTGATAACTGATAGCCTTTTGATAAACAACTTTCTGACAACAGACAAAACAATTCAATCAAAACATGGAAAGATAAAAAAGGCCAGTTACACGAAGAAAATACCTCCAAAATCTTCTTTTGGTTCACTTTTCAATGTGGATGATCTTGGTGCACCCAGTTCTTCACACAAGATTTGTTTCAAATATGGACCAGTTACTGAAATTTAAATCAACCATCTTTCAATCAACTGAGCAGAGAAAATACACTAGGATCTTTGGTTGATGTGAGGGATAGGGCTGCAGCCAAGCAGGAGAGAGTAAAATTCTCACCCCCCAGAGGCTGCGATCCTTTTGGTCAGCACCAGGAATCGAGACCTCTGGCTGTCCCCAAATTGGGAGCATGTATAGAGAACTTGTTTTGTAGACAGACAGATGGATGAGACAAACAGATGAACAGAATGATTGATTTTGGGGTTCATTGACTAAATGAGTGAACAAGTGAGAGAGTGAGTAACAAAGGAAGCAAGCAAGTGGACAAATGAGAGGGATGGCATTCTTAGCCCATCTCCAGAGCTGCTCGTCCCCCTTAGCTGGCTGGGCCTTTGCAAGAGGAACAAGTGGATGTGACAAAGGAAGTCGCATTAAATCAACCGTCTTTCAACAAAGGGATTTAGAATGGTTGACTTAATAATAATAATTTGGACTCCCGTTGTTAGATTCTAGCCAATCATGTCATGTATCTCCAGGGACACTTGTTCCTCATGTACAGACCCAGCCGACTAAGAGAGAAAGGCAGTTCTTGGAACGAGAATGGAGGGAGATAGAAAGGTAAATGAGAGGGGGGGAGAGAGAGATGGGGGCAGCAGAGGGGGAAGGAAGAGAGGTAAGGTGTGGCATGTATGCATAAGTGATAGAGTAACTGACTCGTTTTGCTATCATCAATCAAAAACAGTCACCTCCGTGCATAGCACTTGCCACAAACTTAAAAGGTGGTTGATCATCTGTTCCATTAATCAATCTCTTCATTAGATCAAAGTTAAAAATCTCCTTCATAAGCTGGGTGTAATCTTCCACAGAGTCCTTTATGGTTGCAGTGAATATACGTCCTTCCACTTGCCATTTCTGGCTTCCAATAGTATCCAGATCAACAGTGATATCATGGCAAATTTTGTATGACTTGATTTTTTGTGTCCTTGAGTAAATCTCATTAGTGTTGGCTTCTGGTGCGGGACCTATTAGTATGGAAGAGAAATTAAGTGATATCAGGCCATGCTGTTCCCAAACCTTTTTCCTATATGTGACCCTCCACGGGAAAACAGGGACAAAGGTGATAGCACGCTCACAACACGCTTCCACCTTAAAACAATAGATTTCGATTTTAGCACGCTTAAAGCGTGTTCTGAAACTTGCCTCATTAGTGGATCTTTTGTTTTACAGGACACACTAAACACAATTAAGCGTGCGAGGCCGAAGAAAGAAGCGTGAGCAGTTGAACAAAAAAGCGTTTCAACCTTCAAAACAAAAGCTGCGTGTCAGTTGTGTGCGAAAAAGCACAACACACTGGGTGTGCGAACGCGCACGCAAAGCGTGACCAACCTTTAACCCTTTGGTGACGACCCCTGCAAATATCGATGTCTGAATATCGATGACGTTTTTGTTACTGTGACAACGGCTTTTTGCGTTACCGAACAAATTTTGCTCTAAAAATAGTCTATGACTGTAGCCAATCACTTTAAACCCATTTTGCAATCCATGCACCTTATTGGCTAGTCAAAATTCACCACGAGCATAAGCTGTGTGACAACAAAGGCTATTTTCAAAATGGCGTCTTCGAGTAAGCGTCCGCGCGTGTGTTTCACGGCTGAACAAGTTGCCGATATTTGTGCCCGAGGTGACAGCGACGTTGAAAGTGACTTTGACAGTGAGACTGGTGGAATTTCCAGTGGAGAAGAGTTTGATTTAAACCAAGAACTCGAAGGAAAGAGTGCTTCAGAGGAAGAGTTGAGGTAAGCGATTGCGTAAACAACAAGACGAAATACGAGTGCATTGTAATTTGGTCAATGTTTCGTCCGAATTTTTGCATTTTTGCGTATCACTTCATAAAAAATGAAATTGTAGCACTTTTGTTGAATATTAAATACAGGAGGAAAAAGATTTTTCGGCCTTTTGAGGCACATATTAGCACATTTTTGGCCAGCATTGCATCAGATGATTTTTTCGCGCAATATGTAATGTGAGACACCAAACATGTGTTGGTGAACAGAAACACTAAAAGCAGATTCCTCAGGTATTTGGTCATTATTTTCTTTTCTGTTGCTCTCAGCTATGGTCTAAATTACTTTTTCCGCCCTTGAGTATTATTTGTGAGTGCATTTTCTGGCAAACACGTTTCATTTATGACAAATGTACCTTTTACTTGTTTCATTTACAGCAACACGACTATGACTAAATTATGTTGCATGAATAGCGGGGAATGTTCTGCATGAGTTATTCATTGTGTTCCAGTCTTTTAGCTCACTGGCAGTAGAATGCAAATAACTATTTTATTGAACACTAAAGACTAAACATTACTTGGTTTTGAAAAAGGCAGCTTTTATTAGATTTATTTATCATCCATAAAAATCTTACCTCTTCGTGACCTTTGATCAGATAATATGACAACATCAGAAATGCAAGTGTTGGTATTCTTCTATGAATTGTTGTAGAACAAGCTCAACATAATAATCTAAATTTACTTGATGTTAATGATGCATTTTGCGTTGTTACAATATTTTCCCTAAATTCAGCTGATACCTCTTTTCTTTTTAGTGATGCTCCACTTTCTGGGGACGAACAGCCTGTGGGTGAGGTAAGTGACCCAGCTGATCCTCCTCCAGAGCAACCACCAAGGCCAACAGGAGGAGGAAGAGTTAGGGGACAACGCCAACAAAGACCAGCAAGAGGTAGAGGTAGAGGTAGGGGAAGGGGACGGGGAAGGGGAAGGGGAAGGGGAAGGGGTGCTATTCCACCACCTGCTCCAGGTGCAGCTGCACCTGCACCCAGGGAGAGGAGTTATGATGATCCAGATGCACCAAATCAGATACCACCTTTTACACCTAGACGGCAGCCTGGTTTACATCTGAATTTGCCTGTGCTAAGAGGTGCAATGACAAGGGCTGTGGATTTTTTCAAGCTTTTCTTTACAGCAGAGCTTGTTAGAACCATCTGCACCCATACAAATAGCTATGCATGGGGGGTTATTGGGGAGAAACCCTACTATGGTGACAAAGATGGTGCCTGGATTGAAACTTCTCCTGAGGAAATAGAAAAATTGATTGCTCTCATTTTGTACTGTGGCCTGGTAAATGTTAGTTCATTTCATCGGTATTGGAGCACAAAGACTTTGTATCATGGGTTGTGGGCACGAAGTATAATGTCACGAGATCGATTCAAGGCACTAATGGCAATGCTCCATGTTGTTGACCCCAGTGATGAAGATGAGGAAGACAAGTTGAGAAAGGTGAGTAGCTTCTTGGAATTTTTCAAGGATAAATGTAAGGCCCTCTACCAACCTTTTCAACGTGTTGCTGTTGATGAGAGGATGGTCAAATCAAAGCATCGGTCTGGAATTCGGCAATACATAAAAAACAAACCAAATAAATGGGGAATAAAGCTGTGGGTTTTGGCAGATAGTTTGAATGGTTACACCTGTGATTTTGATGTCTACATAGGGAGACATGCAGGACATGAGATAAGTGCAAATGGGTTAGGATATGATGTTGTTATGAAACTTGTCACCCCTCTAATGAACCAGGGATATCATTTATATTTTGATAACTTTTATACTTCTGTAACGCTTGTAAAAGATTTGTTTCAAGTTTTGATCCCAGCTACAGGTACAGCTGCTGAAAACAGAAGGGGCTTTCCTGAGTCAATGAAAAAGGGGCAAGAATGGGCACGACGTAAAGACCGGGGCAGCATGAGGTGGGAGAGAGATGGAGTTTGTCTTGCTCAACAATGGAAGGACAACCGACCAGTCACTGTTCTGACTTCAATTGCAAATGCAAATGACTTTGTTATGGTTTCTAGGAAAGAAAAAGTAGGCAATGCATGGAGAAACATCAATGTAAAACAGCCTAAAGCAATTGATCAGTACAATAACTACATGAATGCAGTTGACCACTCTGATCAAATTATTGCAAAGAACTGTGCTCTTCGAAAGTGTATGAGGTGGTGGAAAACATTATTTTTCCACATGATTGACATAGCTATTGTCAACAGTTACATCTTGTTTCAACTTCATCGTGCAGAACACCCTGACGAAGAAGCACTCAAGCGACCTCAAAAGTTTGCCATTGCAGAGTTTCGGGAGGAACTTGTGAGACAGCTTGCAGGCCTGGAAGAGTATGGACCACCCCCAGTGTTCAAGCCCCCAAAAAGGGAACCTGGAGAGTTTGAAACTGTCCATATGCTTAATTTTTCTGAAAAGGGGAAGAACTGCAAAGTTTGCTATGCAGCTACAAAGAAGGAGCAGAAAGTCAAAACATACTGTAAAGCACCACAATGTAATGTTCATCTTCACTGCCTACCAGATAAAAACTGCTTTGAAATATGGCACAGCAAGGACTACCCACACCCTAAATGACTTTATGTAGACATTTTGAATTGTTTAAATTGTTCTTTTTAAGTTAAGGCACCTTGAAACCCCAAAGGTAGCATCATAGCACAGGTTGGGGGTACACAATCCCCGTTTTCCACCTAGTGGTTTTTAGGGGTTTGCGTGTCCGGCTGTGGTGCATGCAGGTGTATATTTTTGTTAACTGGATGTTATAATATTCAAGTTATTTGTTTTTTATAAGTGATATTAATTTTTTGTTTAACTTCCTTGGAAGACATGCACTTGCATTGGCCATATCTCAAAATGTTGAGTAAAGGCAAAATAGTCTGTGAAGGCACCCGAAAGAAATAAGCATAACTTTTTTGTTTTTCATTCAAATTCATTCACATGTTCAGGAAAGACTCATTATATGATGAACAAAAACTTTTCTTTCAACAGTTTTTAATCCTATGTAAGCAGCAAAAGTTATAGACCATTTTCTTCAAAAAAATTTGTGTTGTGTGACATAATTAGTGGAATAAATTAGCATAAATTAATTCATTAAAATAGACAAATAAAAAAAATCACCACAGTCTTGAAGTCCATGCAATTAGCTTTAAAACGACATACAGCATAGCAAAATTGGTTGAATATAGCCAGAGCTAGTCCTTGTTAATTACAACAGGTCAAAAATGGCCATTTTTAGGGCAGTCACCAAAGGGTTAAGCTTTAAAAGAAATACTCCTAAAACAGTATAGAGTAAGTATAAAGAAAGTATAACAGTATAAAGAAAGATCGTGTTATTGAACAGCAAAAAACGAAAACAGTGTTCAGGGTATGTTTTCAACCTACCATTCCTTTATTCACGAAAACAAAAATTCCATCCTTTCATTTATCGTGGTAATAACCTGTATTGGATTGCATCGATCCTTTTTGCCACGAATTTCATTTCTCAAGAATACATCCAAGAAAGCTTCGAACTGTGTGTTTTCAACAAAAGATGCGATTTCGGCTCCTAGGAATTGTCTCTCTCTTGTTCAGTCTTTCGCTTTGTTCTGTTTTTCTCAGCGAAGCACGTCCTTCTTCGTAAAACTTAGCTTTCAAATTAAAAGTAGTTACGACTGGAGTGAATACGGGATTGGTGAATCCATGGTTCGTCGCTGGCGAAAAGATCAAGCGAACCTCTTCAATGGTGAACTAAAAATGTAACCAAAAAATGAAACGCAATGGGCTGTTTATTCGCCAAAGTATTCTGAATTGGATGAAACACTTCTGAAGTGGTCTTTGGAGCAGAGAAGTGAGGGTAAGTTTTCTGTTTTGAACCGCAATTACAACAATGCTGCCAGCCGATTTCTGCCAGATCGTGTTGCAATGTTTACTTGGCCGTGGGAACGGCCTCTTCTGATTGGCCAGTTTCGGATGTTTTCAAAACAATTGATCGATCGATCGAAAGTTCACGGGAATTCTTCAGCTAAGGGATGGACCATTATATTTTTCAGGGGGGGGGGGGGGGTTGGGCAAATACCAAAAAAAAATTCCTGCACAGCAAAAGTGGAGAAAAAAATTCATGCACAGTGGGCCAAGGGGAAAAAAAATTCGAGCAAGCCTTCCTGTAAGACCAAATGAAAAACTAATCTGTAATTTTTGTCATCATTTTATTTCAACTACCAAAAATGCTCTGTAATTATTTGTATAATTCACCTCTTTGTGTTTCATATCGTATAATAAATATATTATTTCCATCTATCTCTTGTATTAAAACATTTCAATGAATCTGGTATAAAATATAACATTCATGTCAAAAAATATCATTTTTGAGCTCTTGTATTGAAATATTTATGTCAAGATATATCTATTAATAAATAAACAACTATTATGAAATATTGTTCACAGTTTGAAAATTATGAACACAATTATCAAAAACAATTGGGAAAGTGGTTTTCAACAACCAAAAATACTTTGTAATATTATTTGTAAACTAATTCACCTTTTTGTGTTTTGCATCATAGTAAAGAATATCATAAATATCTCTTGTATTAACACATAAATTTGAGCCATTTCACTGAATCTGGTATAAAATATAAAATCCATGTCAAAAAATTCAGCTTGTATCAGCCTGGAGAGAAAGCAGTGCTTTGAGGTACATGTATCATTTTCTGTTACATACTTGTATAGGCATACCTCATGAAATGCTCACTTTTGGCGACACTTTAATAAATATGAATAATGCTGAAACCGATGGGGAAAAAAAAATTCGTGCACAAACTTAAGGTGCTAAAAAAAATTCTTGCACAACCCAAAGACGAAAAAAAAAATTCTTAACAAGACAAAATTGCCCAACCCCCCCCCCCCCTCAAAAATATAATGGTCCATCCCTAAAGGAAAAGGAGGTGTGCTATCCACAGTTCATCGAGAAATCTGGTCCTCCGTTGGGTAAAGCAGGCTTGGGAGGAAATTCTAGGGGAGATGATGAGAAAATCATTCAAAACATGCAGGATTTCAAAAGCTGGCGACAGCACAGATGATGATCCCCCTGTGATGATGAAATCTACGCCGATGGAATGTGAGATCATGCAAAAATCGCTCGGCTTATAACACCGCCACCACCGGCTTATAGACAAATAAATGTACGGTAATTATTAGGGAAATTTGGAAAAGTTTTATTTTGTTGCGGGAAAATAATCGGTTATAAGACGCACCCCGAGTTTTGAGCAGATTTTGATTGAACAAGCATATTTTCTCGTGCACCTTATAAGTGAATAAATACGGTAACTTTTATTCTGAGAATGTTGTACTCGAAGTCGTAACTCAATGGACATTTAAATGATGGCAACACAATGTATCTTACGATAAAATTTTAAGTAAGTGAAAGGAATATTGTTACGCTCAATTTCATAGTTGATTTGATCTTATTATTTACTTAGTATTTGTAGCACTAGCGGTATTTTCGGTTCGAAAACGGTAGATCGTACACTTATTAAACTCGAATAACTGAAGCGTTTACTTTTCGTTTGCGAAAGTTTCTCATATAATTATTTCTGGATAACGAAATCTGTAATGAATGTGTGGTTTCCGCCATAATTCTAGCGTGTTCTTGAGTGTTTTAGCGTGTTAAATTGCCCGCTAAGCATGACCTCGAGCACACTAATTGCAACAAAAGATTTAGCGTGCTAAAAATCCCGAAACAAAGCTAGTGTGTCCTGCATTGTTTTAGTGATTAAATATGCGCATATCCGTGACATTAGACACGCTAAGCGTGTTGTGCTAGCGTGTTGTGAGCGTGCTATCACCTTTGTCCCTGTTTTCCCGTGGAGGGTCACATATGTATACATGTACGTATGTTTCGATGGTTTGGCCCCAAAATTAGGAGGGTCTCCTATACTTTTTTCGTGACGCGTGAATGGGCATTTTTGTTATGCGTGAAGCGTGAATGAGGATTTATTTTTTCCGTGATTCGTGAATCTATATTTTTCCGTCCTCGGGAAACTGGTTTTCTATTTTTTTGTGATCCTTGAAATATGTATTTACTTACACGTGATTTTGTGAACCAACTTTTGCGGGAATAACTTTTCACGTTTTTGGAGATTTTAGCACCATTAAAGCTCGTAAACTACAACGGACTAGACTTAAAAAGCGCACGGCCTGCTCATTCCGGAAGGGGTACTGAGGACTAACCACAGCGACAGTGAACCAGGAGGGCCTAGTGTAAATACGTCTTTTGGTTGCTTTTTTACGACGACGAGAGTCTGAAATTACCAAAAGATGGCATATTCAGTAATGTGAGGTAAAATGTACATTTACATTTTTATAATGATTGTATTTGTATGTTTTGCGAACCGTAAAAAGAATTTGTATTTCTATGTGACACATGATTTAGCCTTTGCATTTTTACGTGAAACGTGATTGCTTGCCTTTTTCCATGAACTGCTTCTCAAATTTTTCGTGATGCGTGAAATGGCCAATTATTTTTGCGTGAAACTGTTTTCAGAAGAGGTATAGGGGACCCTCAATTAGGGGGTCGACTTATACACGAGGTCGACTTATACCCGGGTAAATACGGTAGCTCTAGGTGAGCTTAGGGTACTGGTGTTCAAGACTGAACACCAATATTTTTGCTTGCATGGTCTTGTTGGACAAGTGGAAATCGATAGTGACTTGTGATGTAGTGCTTCTCATAGCCAAAGTGGACAGGAAACTGGGTAGTCACTGGAAGGGATAGACAAGGAGGCCCTTGACATTTTGTGACCTTTTATATAAAGCAACAGTGAATGAGACCGCGTAAATATAAGCACAATACACTATATATGGTTACACGAAACGTCTCCAGTTTGCTTGCAGTTAGCTCTACTTGGATTTGCTTGCGGTTAGCTTTAATTTTGTGGTTTGGGTGAGACTGTATTACATACATTTGTAAACACAGACTTTTAGTCTTTAATCCTTGCAGCTGGTGCTTCGATAGTGTAGTAGATTGTGCGTTCCGGGATAGACTCCTGGTGTCCCCATGTTTAAATATCTTCTTCTTTATTTGACTTTTAAAAAAATAAGTGTCTTCTTTAGTCTTCTTTATTATATTTTCAATAAAACTAAGTGTACGAGTGCATGAAATGTCTCAGAGGGAAGAAGGGCCTCCTCGTCTATCCCTTCAAGTGACTACCAGGAAACTGAAGAGTCCCTTGGCTGGGATGAAACAAAAGCACTATATCAGAGTAGCCACAAACTACAGTCTCGTGATAACGGCACTGCGCGGACATTAGCGCTTTAATTTCAGCCGATTCGGCCAACCTTCCAAAAAATCAATGAACAATGCCCAGATTAGTCTCATTTAAGGGTTTAATTCAAACAATCTAGCAAGCACTTCCATCATGTTCAAATAGGAGTTTTTTTCTCAAACAGTGATAAAGCTTAGCATTTCACAGAAAAAGAGTATTGATTTCATTTTATTTCAAATACTATACAATCCAGGAATACATGATTTCCTGAATTGCAAAAAAAACCCAGTCAATTTCAAATGAAAATAGATGTTTTCTTGAGTGCATGTGGAATTTCACACAAAATTGTTTATCAGGCAGTGAGTGTTATGACAGGTTTATTTATGTACCTCCATTTTCAATATTGTATTTGATTCCAAAGTCTCCATTCGGTCCTCCAGGGTTGTGGCTTGCAGTAAGAAGGATCCCACCTGCACAAACACATATGTGCAATAATAAGTCAGAACTCTGTGTACTCAATGCTACTTTGTGCCAGTTATGTATTAATAAAGTGTCTGATCTTGGATTGCTATCAGCAATTTCCAGGGACAACATGTTAACACCAAGGGACAGACCATTATTTTTGTTTGAGGGGAGCTGGGCAATTTTTCTGAGCAATAATTGTTTCCACTGTCAGGTTGTGCAGGATTTTTCCCCATTTCCTTCACATTTCTTTTGTGTGATTCACTTTGCTTTGAATGTTTTAAAATGAAAAAAAATGTTCTAACCTGTGGCCTTAATTTTTCTGATAATACAAGACACAGCTGGAGTAGAAAAGATACCATTCTGACCAATCACCAACCTTACCAAAAAAAAATAAAAGACATTTATCAATATTATAATCAGGTCAATAAGTTAACAAAATTTTAATGTACACTTAATTTATCACCTAATAAATCTGCCTGATTGGCTTATTTGTCTCAGGGGTGGGGGGACTCTCATACAAATGGGTTGTTGATACTCTACAATGTCGATGCTTTAAAATTTCAACCCTCAAATGATTCACCTGAGCATAATTCAAGCCTTTTTTGACCCTAAAACATAACATTTTTCATGGCTGATTAGTTTAGACTTCCAATACAGTGTGAAAATGCTAATTTAATTCTTGAAATTCAGCCCTAAACTAACCTTTGACAGCTAGAAGTATTGATGTTTTATCTGAACACCCAAATCGAGACCAAAATGCAAATTTTAACCCCTATGTAAGACCATAAGCACCCCTATCTCCCTGAGGGGTACCATTGAAATTAGACAGATTATGTAAATATTTGATAGATGAATATGTTTTCTGTTTGTTTACCACTAAAGCAAAATACCCATTAAATATATTTAGAACTACAGCCTTTGATATTGGTTGCAATTGACCTCTGCATTAAATGCCATTTTTATGGAATAAATTTATTTGTCAGTAAGATTATAGAGACCATGATCAGTCTTTCTATTGCTCCAAAGTCCATGGGATAAAGCAAGCCTGATATATGCGTGGGCTTGCTCACTCCCATGGAATCATAGTCCATGGTAAGATGTATTTTTCCATCAAGATATTTCACATGCATATAAATAAATGAATGTACTGTGATACTTCACACCAGTTTGCTTTTATTCCCTTTTTTTTTTCTTTTTTTTTTTATCTTATACATAAATGATTTGAACAACGCTTCAAATCTTGAATCAATCATATTCGCAGACGACACAAATTTATTCATCTCACACAAAGACCCTGATTTGTTAATTAGTACCCTAAACTGCGAATTAATTAAACTGTCAAATTGGTTCAGAGCAAACAGACTCTCTTTGAACTTAACTAAAACAAATTTCATGGAATTCAAACCACGACAAAAAAAACTTCCTCAGACTTATTAATGAGAGAACCATTGCACAGGTCAATGAAACAGTCTTTCTTGGGGTAGTTTTAGATGACAACTTAACTTGGAAGTCTCATATATCTAGCCTAGCGGATAAAATATCTAAATCTATTGGTATAATTTTTAGATCTAGTTTTTATCTTTCAACTCCCTCTCTTCGCATGTTATACAACGCAATTATACTTCCATACCTTAATTACTGTAATCTAGTCTGGGGATCAACTTATAAAACTAACCTTCAAAGAATCGTAATTTTGCAAAAACGTGTAATTAGGATAGTGAACAAGTCCTATTATAATGCTCATACAGAACCTATTTTTAAGAAGCTTAACTTGCTTAAATTTCAAGATATTCATTTAATGCATCTAGGTCAGTTTATGTTCTCGTTTAAGAAGGCTATTCTCCCTCGAAAATTTGAGAACATATTCGCAATCAACAACCAAATCCATTGCTACAATACAAGGCATGCAAATTCCTTTCGTCTTCCGTTATGTAGAACAAATATCCGGCAATTCTCTGTATTCTTTCAAGGTCCCAAATTCTTCAATTCTCTTTCACCTGAAATTTCGGGCACTTCATCACTGGCATCTTTCAAAAAAAAACTTAAAGCACATATTATTGATAACTATTAACTCTGTTTTCAAATAAGACTTGTCATAAATTATCTAATATCAGTCATCTCGTGTTTATTGTGAGGGAACTTAAGCTTACAAGCCCCGTGGTTTTTTATTAGGTTCCCTCGCCATTTTGCTTTCCACCTTAACATATTATACTGTAGTTTTTTTTTCCTCGTTATCTGTATATTGAGCTGTTTTTATTTATTAATCATTGTATTATAATTCTATTTTTGGCAAATCAAAAATAAACAACGGGCCTCATATTTATTGTCAACCTCAAACAAAGGAACAGCAAAATCGAACTGGTTTATGAATAATTTTCGAATCAAAAATAAATTTAAATCACACCATGTTTACTTAACACTTAATATGTTTCGTGACATTTCAAAGATTTTATACCGGACGCGAAGATTGTTTAATCCCAATTCTCTTCCAATGGAAATTAAAAAGTCATTTACGAAGCAGTCGTTGCCACGTTGCGATGTCGTAGGACAAAATTATCATGATTGCATTGGGAGCTGCCTATTACTGTTGCGAGAAAAATAATTTAAGAGACTAAAAATTAAATTATAAATATATGAATCCTAAAAACGCTATAAAACGATCCGGCATATTTCTTAAAGGGCCTTTCAGCTCAATGTAAACACCAAAACACTAGGCATACCCCACTGGCCGCTGCCATTCTCGCAATTATCTGAATAGCTTCTCGCATGAAGTATCTGCCATCGCCGCCAACAACAAGGGTACAACCGTTTCTCTTTGCCGCTGGGATGGAATCTAAAATGCACTGCACAAAATTCTCCGTATAGTGTGGTTGCTGAAACACCGTTACAGCTTTCCTCAGCCCTGAAGTGCCGGGTTTTTGCCCGTCAAATGGCGAGGTTTATTGCAACGTGACAGCCACCATGTTTCTTGTTGCTTTGGCGGAGCACCAGTCAGCGGTTTGCAATGTGACAGAAAGGGGTCACGCGTTAAGGCCACGCGAGGGGTGCTTGATTGGCGTTGGCATTACACTAATCACGTTTCAAAATCACAAAATTCGTTATGACGCCTTAAACGGCTCAAAACGGGTAAAAATTAGCACACATAACCCATTTAACATTTCATCTGAACGTTTGAACATGTAGGATAAACGTAGTATTTAGAGCAAATCGCGGCCAAATTATTTATGTTCAGCTATATTTTGTAACCGCCATTGATCGGTGTCACGCAACAAACTCAACATCGGGTGGTCTGCCTGTGGTGTATTCGACCTTGTTTCCATGATCCCAGGCCCAAGAGCAAGAAACGACACGCGAGTCACGTGATTTAGAGGACGGTAGGCGGATGGGACGGGAACCGAGAAAAGAAAGACAGCGGGATTCCAACGGTGGTGGAAACCGGGAAAATTGATTTGCTAAATATTTAATTTAGCTATAGAAGAGGAGTGAGAACTGCGACAAAAAGGGAGGAGCGGGAAGTAAACGGTAGCGAGTTGGAGTGATAAAAGAGACCATCCAATAAAGTCAACATATTTTATTAATCGATACCGCCGTTTCATCTTTGCGAGTCATTCAAACGAACTTTACCCGGCAGTTTTATACACAACACTTTCTAAAAGCCTTGCAAAAAATATTAAGCATGTCTGACTTTCAGTCAACATATAATTATCAATTACATAATCTCAACTAACAATTTCATTTTCCTATCTTATAATTCCTAGTTAACTAGAAAAACTTTCTTGTTTTCTACAATATAAAACATATATTTCATGTTTTTTGATGTTTTTTTAAAACTCGACTATACATTACTTACTCGAAACTACTGACGAAGACGTCCATTGTATTTTGTATTGTATTTTTATGACTCTTTTATCTGCCAAGTGTCCCATGGACGATAAATCTAAAGAGACTTAAAACACAACTATGCTCAATACTATTAAAAAACAATTTTGCTTAAATATTATAAACGGTTAAAAATTAATGGTGATAGCACCCACAAGATTATAAACAAAAACAAATCGTTACGATTTTACTCATTTTACTTGACGGGTGTGGACCAAACGAACGGTTGAGAAAACATTGCCAAGATCACGGAAATGACACTAAAAAACAGGATCGCCTTGCTGGACGAGATAATTAAACGTTGCTCTCAAAAACAAACATCGATCTTTGGAAGGTGGACAATAATGGTTTCGTTTTGTAGAGCAGTGCTCACCAAATGATTAGAATCCATTAGGAAGTGAGGATGGCTAACGATGGCGAGGATGGAAACGGATTGTGATATGGACTTTTGAAAAAGCGTCAGGATGTCAGTTTTTCAAAGGTTCAAATTTGGCTCGAAAATCGCTGAAATTTTGCAAAAATGCTGCTGCAGTGTGGACTTTCTTCAAGAAATTGCTTTTAATCATTTAGTTAGAGCTAATTAAGTTCTTATTACATAAATTTAGGGACCATTTCGTGACTTTATAACAGTTTTAAGTAAATATATCGTGACAGTTTCCCTAAAGGCGAAACAGAGGCCAACAAGTCGGTAACTAAAGATTTCAACTAAATGCGCGCTAACCTTGTTCCCAGGGTCTCTCATGTTCCCGTTGGAAACGAGAGTATTAGGCTGGAAAAGTTGGGTTCCCCATGTCAAAGAAATGTGTGTCTATGACCGGTGACAACAAATTGTTTGTTGCGGTTTGATAAGTGGGCGCGGCTGCTGGGGTGTTCATAAAGCGATCAATCACCTGTTCGGGTGTTTCTTTTGGTAATTCTATTTCGACATGTTCGAAAGGATGTTCTTCGACTTTGAGGGCGCTCTCGTAAACAGCCTCTTCCGCTAACGTTGCGCTTAATTCTTGCTGAAGTTTAAGGTTATTCAAAACCCTTTGTTGTGTATCGATCATGTCGCTAAATTTAATCTTTTCTTCCAGCGCTGCACGTTTAGCTTTTACGTCAATCAAAGCTTCCTTTGAAGAAAAATATGACATGATGAACCGGATGCAGATGACAATTTTGAGTAAGACTTGCGTGACAAGGTTGACCGAACAGATACGGCTTTGTCTTTCTCGATTGACTTTATTTTGTGTAGCGCGGCTCTTGGACAACCCTCAATGGAATCCTTAACGGTTGAGATTAAATCGGTAACAATATCTGGGCGGCTAGTGTGTTTAACTAAATCAAACCAGGCATTAAGTTCAAGTTCAGTTTTTCTGGCGAGTACAATTAAGCACTTTTTTGCTGGCTTCTTTATTCCAATTACTTAATTGGAAATTGAATGTGAAGATCATCTTCATCTACCACTCAAATACATGAATGAATCATTCCATACTTTTCATCACAAGGAGGTGCTGCTGTCAGTGTTTAATTAAACCACGAGTCGATCGCGAGTCGATCGGGTGTCGATCGATACGTCGATCGAGGGGTCCATCGCTAATATCGGTCGATACTCGACCGCGGGTGTCGTTAGTACACATGATCCAAAATTTGTACAATGTATAGTAAATTGTGGTACATTCCATTCAGTGCTAAAACAGTAAAAATCAGAAAATTACTGAATGTATAATTTGTTCGCTGAAATGCATTGCATGTTTTTAAGACCAAGAAAAAGCAGCGCACAACTGTTCGATAAATGATTTGTAGCTTGTGTTCTGCTCATGTGTGACTATTTCGAGATCAAATGAAAATCTCTCTAAAGCACTACTGTATGTTTTTGACAACGCAAACAACTAGACAGAAAATTTTCTGGACTTGAATCATGCATTTACATTTTCAGCAACTGTAGGTAGTCCTGAGCACTAAAAATGTTTCACCTTGCATGAAGCCAGCATGGATTCTTTGAAGAATTATCATTCACGGTTTAGCTTACTTGATCATGTGATTGCACAATGAATAAGGTACTGTGATGGGGCAAAATGTTGACAGAAGCTGTGAACTAAAGACAGAAGTGAACCAGACCGGAAATGATGTCTGGCTAGAAGTGATTTCTGATGTTCCTCACCACCCCTTGCCCCTCCGGCTTAATTCAAGTGCAACTGCGATGAAAAATGTTCTTGTTCTCTTTTGACTCCAATTTATATTTGCCAAGAATGCACCATTTATGCAATGATCCAGAAAGCAAAAGTCGTTTTCATAACTAAACTGCAGAATGGTTTAAACCACACCAGTTACCAACAGGTTGAAAGAGCAATGGCCAAGGAATAAAATGTATTTATCAACTGAATAAGCAACTTCATGATCGCTCATACAAAAAGCTGTTTGATTTCAATTTTGATAACCAATGCAATGTTCGATAGGATACTAAAATGCATAGATAAGGGCGATAACTCTATAAAAACGACAATGTTTGTGAACTTATTCTGATATGCACAACAAGGGTGCCACCACACATTAATATTTTTCGTATAAATTCTGCATTCACTATTATAGTTAACTAAATGAATTTTTGAAGTGATACCACCTTCATGAAAAAGTTTATTTGTATAATTTTTTTGCGTGGAAATACGGATGCTTGAGTAATCTTTGGGAAGTCCAGCACCTCAATGCTCATATAAACCTATTTTTTTCATTTGTTCTACTTGACAATGAGTTCATTGTTATCAGGGCTAGAGGCTTTGTTTAGGATTGTTCTCTATTATTTCCACGCCCAATGGTATTGCCGCGTCAACTTTACCCTCATACTTTACCCTCATCTTTGTTTAAAAAATTAACATTTGCCTCATTAGCATAAGTGACAAGAAATACTAAAACAGTGCTTTCAATTAGCACTGACGACCGACGGAATGCGTTGGCTACTTTGCTTTACTTTGCTTACAAACGTTGGCCATATTTTTCCTTCATTTGAAGAAATTAAAGGGGCACTGTCACGCCTGATTCTTTTTTTTTTATTTTATTAATTTTTATTGATTTGAAATTGCATACATTTTTCCACAAACAAACATAATTCACATTAACAGATAAACACGATACATCATATATTTACAAACACACCCAAAAATTCCTCTTAACTCCCTTCTGCTTCTAAATATAATGACTAGTACAGCGCAGCAACAACACAAGATTCTTTATACATCTAGTTGGTTTTATACTTGGCCCATTTCATATTGTGAGCTTTTAGTTTATTATTTGATTTTGCGATCATTGTCTCAAGCTGGTGAATCATTTTAATTTTCGAGTTAAACACTTTAATTGAAGGAAGAGACTTGTTCTGTCGACAAGAATATAAATACTGTTTAGCAATTATTAAAGTATGATTAATAAATAATTCGTCTTCGCATCTTAAAATACCAAACATTATATCTTCGTCAGAAAGGCGTTCTATCTTTACCCCTTGACTATCAAACCATTTTATAACCTCAGCCCAGAAAACCTTAGTATAACGACAACAAATGAAAAAATGCTCCAGGGATTCGTTCATTTCACCACAAAGGGAACACGCCGGAGATGGAATAATACCAATTTTGTTTAAGAATGAATTTGTGACAAGACACCTGTTAAGTAATTTGTATTGGAATTCACGCGATTTTGTGTCCAAGAAAGTACGAAATGGCAAGCTGTAAATCTCTTTCCAATCTAAAACATCATTAACAAAATGGGTATTAAAATTCAGTTGGGCAGTCGGTGGGATGATGATTCTATTTCGAAGTTCTTTATATACGGTCTTTGAAACGACTGTTTCGATTAACACATTTTTGTCGTTGAAACTTAATTTAATTTCATCCTGCAAATTGAAAGGCTCGTCAACTGTAGAAGCAAACGTGTTTAATGATTCACGCCATTCAACTGGTAAGGCATCGATTACAGAGATAAGTCTAAATATATCTAATGGCGAGATGTTTAATTCTCTCAACCTGTGATTACTTTTAACAATGAATTCATTATTGTCGGAGATTAGATCCCCCATTCGAAGAATTCCCTTTTCTGCAAGATTTCTAAAATAAACAGATTTGCCGCCGATACAAATGAATTTATTATTCCACACGATAGCTTTTGAAAGATCTTCTCTTTTTTTATCCTGTACACTCGTGTGGTTTGCTGCCGAACATTTTGCGAAACTTTTAAAGCATTCTTCATAAAATGCTGGAAGCTTCACAGGCAGTTTCTTTAAGTCAAAATCGCAACATAAGATAAGTTTCCCACCTACAGGTTCAAGATAGTGCAGTAGGATTTTTTTCCAATTGCTTGGTTGATCACTTGCCAATTTTTTGCAACAAAGGATTCTCTGAGTCTCTATTATGGAATCTAGATGTGGGGCTTTAAGTCCCCCATCTTCAATATCACTAATAAGAGCAGCGCGTTTGATTTTGTCCTTCCCCTTCCAGATAAAATCGAAGATAATTTTGTTTACATCTTTCACAAATTCCCTATCTACTGATATCAAACTCGCGCGGTATAGGAAAATAGGAATAATAAAGGTTTTGACAATTTGAATTCTTCCTATAATAGTCAGGTCCCTCCACCTCAAAATTCGTAGTTTTTGTTGAATGGAACTAATTAGATCATCAACATTTAATTTTTGTTTCGTTCGAAGGTCATACGTGAAGTGCACTCCCAGAATTTTAACCACTTTTTTAATTTTTAAGTTGCATGAAACGGAGTTGTCTTGTTCTAGAGTAGAAGAGCAGTTGCCTAATAGCATTATTTCTGATTTATCGTGGTTGATCTTCAGGCCTGAACAAATTCCGTAATCTTCTATAAGCTTAAGAAAGTTCACAAGTGAAAGATCATCTTTCAAAAAACCAGTTAGGTCATCTGCAAAAAGGCTTAATCTGAGCTCTTCATTGTCTACCTTAATACCACAAATGTCTTTGCTACTACGTACACTAATACAAAGAATTTCTAGCACTATGATGAACAAGTAAGCAGAGAGGGGGTCTCCTTGTCTCACTCCCCTTTCAACTGCAAAGGGCTGAGTAGAAAAACCATTGTTTATGACACAACTTGAGATATTGTTGTAGAATGTATGAATCCATTGCAAAAATGATGGACCAAAACCAAAAGAGGTTAGAGCGCGAAATAGAAAATCTCTACTGACAGTATCGAAGGCTTTTCTGAAATCTATACAAATCATTCTCCCCTCAAGATTATACCTTTCTGAGAATTCCATGACGTCTTCTATCGTTCTGACTGCATCAAAAATAGTTCTTCCCTTTAACATATGCACATTGATTATAATGTATGATATTTGGTAAGACACTCTCTAATCTTTTAGCAATAGCTTTTGACCCTATTTTTACGTCCACATTGATAAGTGAGATTGGTCTCCAATTCGATAAATCCCGTTTGTCTTTATCCTTTTTCTCCATTAAGGTAATAATGGCTTCCTTCTGGGAATTTGACAACTCGCCATAAGGGGTCACGCGTTAAGGCCACGCGAGGGGTGCTTGATTGGCGTTGGCATTACACTAATCACGTTTCAAAATCACAAAATTCGTTATGACGCCTTAAACGGCTCAAAACGGGTAAAAATTAGCACACATAACCCATTTAACATTTCATCTGAACGTTTGAACATGTAGGATAAACGTAGTATTTAGAGCAAATCGCGGCCAAATTATTTATGTTCAGCTATATTTTGTAACCGCCATTGATCGGTGTCACGCAACAAACTCAACATCGGGTGGTCTGCCTGTGGTGTATTCGACCTTGTTTCCATGATCCCAGGCCCAAGAGCAAGAAACGACACGCGAGTCACGTGATTTAGAGGACGGTAGGCGGATGGGACGGGAACCGAGAAAAGAAAGACAGCGGGATTCCAACGGTGGTGGAAACCGGGAAAATTGATTTGCTAAATATTTAATTTAGCTATAGAAGAGGAGTGAGAACTGCGACAAAAAGGGAGGAGCGGGAAGTAAACGGTAGCGAGTTGGAGTGATAAAAGAGACCATCCAATAAAGTCAACATATTTTATTAATCGATACCGCCGTTTCATCTTTGCGAGTCATTCAAACGAACTTTACCCGGCAGTTTTATACACAACACTTTCTAAAAGCCTTGCAAAAAATATTAAGCATGTCTGACTTTCAGTCAACATATAATTATCAATTACATAATCTCAACTAACAATTTCATTTTCCTATCTTATAATTCCTAGTTAACTAGAAAAACTTTCTTGTTTTCTACAATATAAAACATATATTTCATGTTTTTTGATGTTTTTTTAAAACTCGACTATACATTACTTACTCGAAACTACTGACGAAGACGTCCATTGTATTTTGTATTGTATTTTTATGACTCTTTTATCTGCCAAGTGTCCCATGGACGATAAATCTAAAGAGACTTAAAACACAACTATGCTCAATACTATTAAAAAACAATTTTGCTTAAATATTATAAACGGTTAAAAATTAATGGTGATAGCACCCACAAGATTATAAACAAAAACAAATCGTTACGATTTTACTCATTTTACTTGACGGGTGTGGACCAAACGAACGGTTGAGAAAACATTGCCAAGATCACGGAAATGACACTAAAAAACAGGATCGCCTTGCTGGACGAGATAATTAAACGTTGCTCTCAAAAACAAACATCGATCTTTGGAAGGTGGACAATAATGGTTTCGTTTTGTAGAGCAGTGCTCACCAAATGATTAGAATCCATTAGGAAGTGAGGATGGCTAACGATGGCGAGGATGGAAACGGATTGTGATATGGACTTTTGAAAAAGCGTCAGGATGTCAGTTTTTCAAAGGTTCAAATTTGGCTCGAAAATCGCTGAAATTTTGCAAAAATGCTGCTGCAGTGTGGACTTTCTTCAAGAAATTGCTTTTAATCATTTAGTTAGAGCTAATTAAGTTCTTATTACATAAATTTAGGGACCATTTCGTGACTTTATAACAGTTTTAAGTAAATATATCGTGACAGTTTCCCTAAAGGCGAAACAGAGGCCAACAAGTCGGTAACTAAAGATTTCAACTAAATGCGCGCTAACCTTGTTCCCAGGGTCTCTCATGTTCCCGTTGGAAACGAGAGTATTAGGCTGGAAAAGTTGGGTTCCCCATGTCAAAGAAATGTGTGTCTATGACCGGTGACAACAAATTGTTTGTTGCGGTTTGATAAGTGGGCGCGGCTGCTGGGGTGTTCATAAAGCGATCAATCACCTGTTCGGGTGTTTCTTTTGGTAATTCTATTTCGACATGTTCGAAAGGATGTTCTTCGACTTTGAGGGCGCTCTCGTAAACAGCCTCTTCCGCTAACGTTGCGCTTAATTCTTGCTGAAGTTTAAGGTTATTCAAAACCCTTTGTTGTGTATCGATCATGTCGCTAAATTTAATCTTTTCTTCCAGCGCTGCACGTTTAGCTTTTACGTCAATCAAAGCTTCCTTTGAAGAAAAATATGACATGATGAACCGGATGCAGATGACAATTTTGAGTAAGACTTGCGTGACAAGGTTGACCGAACACATACGGCTTTGTCTTTCTCGATTGACTTTATTTTGTGTAGCGCGGCTCTTGGACAACCCTCAATGGAATCCTTAACGGTTGAGATTAAATCGGTAACAATATCTGGGCGGCTAGTGTGTTTAGAATGTATGAATCCATTGCAAAAATGATGGACCAAAACCAAAAGAGGTTAGAGCGCGAAATAGAAAATCTCTACTGACAGTATCGAAGGCTTTTCTGAAATCTATACAAATCATTCTCCCCTCAAGATTATACCTTTCTGAGAATTCCATGACGTCTTCTATCGTTCTGACTGCATCAAAAATAGTTCTTCCCTTTAACATATGCACATTGATTATAATGTATGATATTTGGTAAGACACTCTCTAATCTTTTAGCAATAGCTTTTGACCCTATTTTTACGTCCACATTGATAAGTGAGATTGGTCTCCAATTCGATAAATCCCGTTTGTCTTTATCATTTTTCTCCATTAAGGTAATAATGGCTTCCTTCTGGGAATTTGACAACTCGCCATAATCATAAGAATAGTTTAAACTGTCTACCGTCACGCCTGATTCTGATATTTCCATATTATTGTGCCAAATTCAACCAAATATGCAATTAAATTTGACAAAAAGATTCCACAGAACAAGATACAACAATGAGGTATTTTGGGGAAGTAATACAGGATTACAAGGATGGAAGTGGATTGCAATTCACGAAAATTGATTTCTGGACAGGATGTCCAGAAATCAAAGCTGAAATTCTGGTGAAATTTTGAATCTTTTAATAGTTATTTTCTCTTCTTAGTTGATATCTCTTTGCTTTTGCCACTTTTAGCATTTTTCTCCTACCATTGCAGGACAATAAAGCACAATTACAGAAAGCTACGCCATACTTATTAAAATATGATATATCAGGCACGACAGTGTCCCTTTAAGGAAAGATTTAAAAAAGTTGGCTACTCTACTCAGACTGGCTGCCTACTTCAAATTTTAATGAAACCCCTGCTTACATACATGTACGCTTAGCTATAATTATCTTTTAGTTAGAAAAATGTACCAAGCACTTTTAAGCTATGTCACGATAAGCGCTTCAATTTCTGAATTCACTTGTCACAGAAATTTTCCAGTATTTCAGAACTGTAAAATTATCTTTTATATCTCACGCAAAGGGCTTTTTAATCATCTGGAGTCAACATTCCTATATACCTTCACTCAAAGTCATATTCTAATTTGGAAAAAAGTAAACAATGACATTTAAAAGATCGCCCCATTCAAACCAAAGAATATAATGAAAATAAGCCATTACATGAATACGCTGGCTCAAAGAGCCATTGATTAATAAGTACAGTATTGCCTTCTGTTGCCACACCATTGATAACTGCTAATAATTACATGAACGGATTGCTTTGCAAGTTGGTAGAATATTCTTTTTTTAGACCCAGAACTCTTTTCTCCCCCCTCCCCCTTTTTTCAAAATGCAGTTTATAAACTGACAAAATATAGGAAAATGTGTTACCTACCTCATAACAATCCTTAACTCCAACAGATGACCACCACATTTTTGAGGATGCACAAACATGGTTTCAAGGCGATGCCCTTGTAAGAGAATGGTCCCCCACTAACTTGTTGAAACCTATATCGCAAATACACAAACAGTAACCCACAGCACTGCCTTGGCAGGTTTCTACCAGAATGATGCTTGGATTCAGTATCATTTGCCTCGGTACTTTCCTTTTTATGACTTTACTCCCTGTAAGCAATTAGAATGAAAAATAATGCTGATCAGCTAAAAATAATCAGTTGTATGATGCATACTGTACTGTGCAATCATGGAACAAAGAAAAAATTCTGGATCCGCTACAGGTTTCAAACCCAGTTGACCATTTCCAGACAATGAGCTAAAAATGACGTGCCAACTTTAAGATAATTAATTTTTACCAATTTACAGATAAATGCAGGGCTGTGTGACCAGTAAAGTCTGTGCAAGGCCAAAAGGCCCATGCTACCATTTCATACCATTTCTGCATCATGAAGCGACTAGGGGTATTTCTACTCCCCCCTGGGTGGGATGCTAGTCAATCCCAGGGTCAACCCCTGCATTAAATTTGCAGGTATCCATTTATACACCTGGGTAAAGAGAGGAGCTATGAGAGAAAAGTATCTTGTCCAAGAATACAACACAATGCCCTGACCACGGCTGAAATCCAGACTATCGGTACTTGCTCTGGAGTACGGTGCACTGACCATTAGGCCACCGTGTCTCCCACACATGCATGTATGAACAATGTGATTCACAGTATATGATATTATACTGTGCAGTCGGTTTGGAATACTGTTGAGGTTCTTATACCCTGTTATTGTTTTGCAAGTTTATATGATGTTAATAATTTTCATTTTGGTTAGTAGACATTCCTTTGTGTGAGACTCACATAAACATTACAGGTGGAGATTGCACTTTGTTGCACAGTACAGACTGGAAATCATCTCTAAGCTAACCTGTTTTTCCGAGACACTTCCATCAATTGGATCTTTGTAAGAAAAATCATCCATTGACTTCACTTTGTACGTCTTTTGATCCTGCTCACTGCCTCCTGTTAATGACTTATTTACCAAAGACCCATCCTTGGCTGTTTGCCGCAGAAGCTCAATCATTTTATTGGCTCCTTCAGAATCCACCATTTCATAATCACACCTTAAATAAGATGTTCAGAGAAAAGTTACTATACTTTTATTAAATAAATTATACACAGTACCTACCGGGTATCTATTAAAAACATATTCTGTACTGTACCTTACAAAAAATCCTCGACCATACTTTTTCCAGAAGTCTGTCAATATGCCTTGAACAGACATCTTCCTGCTAGCGATGATTGACAACCATGCTAGAAACAAAAAACCCTCTCAGGTAAAAATTAATCTTGACTTCCAGCAGCGAATCATATGAAAATCTATTTTACAAGGTACAGTCTTTGTATGACCCTAATGGCCCGTCAGATGCCGCCCACACATATTACACTCTAATGGATGGATTCATTAGCAAACTGTGAAAATTAAAGGGACACTGTCACGCCTGGTATATCATATTTTAATAAGTATGGCCTGTAGCTTGCTGTAATCGTGCTTTATTGCCTTGCAATAAAAGGAGAAAAATGCTAAAAGTGGTGAAAGCAAAGAAATATCAACTGTGAAGAAAAGATTACTACTAATAAAAAAGGTTCAAAATTTCACCAGAATTTCAGCTTTGATTTCTGGACATCCTGTCCAGAAATCAATTTTGATGAATTGCAATCCACTTCCATCCTTGTAATCCTGTACTACCTCCTCAAGATACCCGTTCTATCTTGCTCTGCAGAATTTTTTTTATCAAATTTATTTATGTATTTGGTGGCATTCGGCACCATAATATGGAAATTAGAGCATAGGAATTTATATAATCAGGTGTGATAGTGTCCCTTTAATGATAACTGGTCTTACCAAGCAATGCCCAAACACCATCTTTTTCCCTGATGTGGTCGGATCCTGTGCCAAAGCTCTCTTCACCACAAAGAGAAATGCGCTGAGCATCCATCAAGTTTCCAAAAAACTTCCAACCTATTAGAAGAAACACATGTTCAAAAATTGCAACTGCTCCCAGGAATATTTTGAACTTTGCAAAAGGTTTATCTCCACAAGCTGATTAAAACTCAGTTATCATAAAAAAATGGGGTCATCAAGCTCAATTTTTGAGCTATAAGCTCCTAAAGCTAAAATTAAGGGGTCATGGAATGGGCCGAAACAGTCGAATGGATGAAAGAATCTTAAAGGAAGAAGGATAACTGGGAATTTGAATATTAAAATGTTTTATGAATAATAAATGCAAGGAGGGTCAACTTTTACTCAGCTGACAGGGAGAGGGTTGTCTGGGATACCTGAGACCAAATACAAATGAGGCGACAGTCATTGGTTTGAACACCACATATATATGGAGCTACTGTGGACAAGAACAAAAAACATTTTGTATATCTGCATGACTAACCAGTTGGTGTCTCAAAACATTCAATGCCCATTTTTTGTCCTACTCGATCATTTGCAGCACTAGTAGGCATGCTACGAGCCACGCCCTTCAATCCAGTCTTCACGAAGTATGGGATGCACATGGCATTGTCAGCAATGACTGCAACAGAGTCTGATGGTGTCACAAAGAATCCATGTTGTCCAAGAATCATGTTACGATCCTGTAGAGCATTCAAAAGCGGATGTGTTAGTAAGAAAAAGTGCTGTTATTAAAAAAAAAAATATGCATCAAAGTACAACAAAGTGAAAAATTTCTTGTAGATTTGTGCGCCAGTTTACTCCTTAAAATTACACACTCCACTGACCACATAAAATTATTATAATTTATTATAATAATTGTTATTATCCATACCCCATCCCCATCAAAGGCAGCACCTAACAGATGGTCCCCTTTCTTGAGAAGCTCCACAAGATCTGCAGCATATGTCTGATTAGGATCTGGATGGTGACCTGAGGACAAATGAATTAACTCAAGCATCATCCTTTCATTTGGGCCTTAAGTGATCAAACAGTACTTACAAGCAACCAAGTAATTTCTACGCTCGTTGGTCAAAACACATTATCTGGTACAAAATCAGAGGACGAGTATCAGACATTATATGACAACCAAATCAATGCACATGCTATGATTGGTCAATCAGCTATGGTTTATTGTGCCAGAGAACTCATGGAAAAATCGCACATTTTCTATAAAAGCAATAGACCACAAGTTACTATGGTTCATAGGCTGATAAACCACTTGGGATGTTGGTAGAACACTCAAAGAATTTGTACATCACTCTTCTTGTGTTCTACCAACATCCCGCATGGTTTATAAGCCTATAAACCATAGTAACTCATGATCTATTGCTTAAATATCCCCTATTCGATTTGATATCCACCACCTGATTTTATAAAGGAGCGCAAAGCAAACAAACAGTTGCTTTTTCAACTAACTTTTTAAAAGTGATTTTCACTATAGGTTTTTCCTTTTTTAACATGATAAAGTGTGTCATGGAAATAAAGCAGAGGGTCATGAAATAAATAAACACCCTTCTGGCTTGCTGGCACCAGTATATTGCTTCTAAATACTGATTATAAAGGGAATGCAAAATGTTTTCGGCTTCTTATACTGCTTTCTGATAGGTGCTGCACAAGACCAGCCACTAAATTCAGATCTCATGCAAAGCCCTGATGAATACTAGCATCTGTTTATCACTGATAACTGATAGCCTTTTGATAAACAACTTTCTGACAACAGACAAAACAATTCAATCAAAACATGGAAAGATAAAAAAGGCCAGTTACACGAAGAAAATACCTCCAAAATCTTCTTTTGGTTCACTTTTCAATGTGGATGATCTTGGTGCACCCAGTTCTTCACACAAGATTTGTTTCAAATATGGACCAGTTACTGAAATTTAAATCAACCATCTTTCAATCAACTGAGCAGAGAAAATACACTAGGATCTTTGGTTGATGTGAGGGATAGGGCTGCAGCCAAGCAGGAGAGAGTAAAATTCTCACCCCCCAGAGGCTGCGATCCTTTTGGTCAGCACCAGGAATCGAGACCTCTGGCTGTCCCCAAATTGGGAGCATGTATAGAGAACTTGTTTTGTAGACAGACAGATGGATGAGACAAACAGATGAACAGAATGATTGATTTTGGGGTTCATTGACTAAATGAGTGAACAAGTGAGAGAGTGAGTAACAAAGGAAGCAAGCAAGTGGACAAATGAGAGGGATGGCATTCTTAGCCCATCTCCAGAGCTGCTCGTCCCCCTTAGCTGGCTGGGCCTTTGCAAGAGGAACAAGTGGATGTGACAAAGGAAGTCGCATTAAATCAACCGTCTTTCAACAAAGGGATTTAGAATGGTTGACTTAATAATAATTATTTGGACTCCCTTTGTTAGATTCTAGCCAATCATGTCATGTATCTCCAGGGACACTTGTTCCTCATGTACAGACCCAGCCGACTAAGAGAGAAAGGCAGTTCTTGGAACGAGAATGGAGGGAGATAGAAAGGTAAATGAGAGGGGGGGAGAGAGAGATGGGGGCAGCAGAGGGGGAAGGAAGAGAGGTAAGGTGTGGCATGTATGCATAAGTGATAGAGTAACTGACTCGTTTTGCTATCATCAATCAAAAACAGTCACCTCCGTGCATAGCACTTGCCACAAACTTAAAAGGTGGTTGATCATCTGTTCCATTAATCAATCTCTTCAGTAGATCAAAGTTAAAAATCTCCTTCATAAGCTGGGTGTAATCTTCCACAGAGTCCTTTATGGTTGCAGTGAATATACGTCCTTCCACTTGCCATTTCTGGCTTCCAATAGTATCCAGATCAACAGTAATATCATGGCAAATTTTGTATGACTTGATTTTTTGTGTCCTTGAGTAAATCTCATTAGTGTTGGCTTCTGGTGCGGGACCTATTAGTATGGAAGAGAAATTAAGTGATATCAGGCCATGCTGTTCCCAAACCTTTTTCCTATATGTGACCCTCCACGGGAAAACAGGGACAAAGGTGATAGCACGCTCACAACACGCTTCCACCTTAAAACAATAGATTTCGATTTTAGCACGCTTAAAGCGTGTTCTGAAACTTGCCTCATTAGTGGATCTTTTGTTTTACAGGACACACTAAACACAATTAAGCGTGCGAGGCCGAAGAAAGAAGCGTGAGCAGTCGAACAAAAAAGCGTTTCAACCTTCAAAACAAAAGCTGCGTGTCAGTTGTGTGCGAAAAAGCACAACACACTGGGTGTGCGAACGCGCACGCAAAGCGTGACCAACCTTCAAGCTTTAAAAGAAATACTCCTAAAACAGTATAGAGTAAGTATAAAGAAAGTATAACAGTATAAAGAAAGATCGTGTTATTGAACAGCAAAAGACGAAAACAGTGTTCAGGGTATGTTTTCAACCTACCATTCCTTTATTCACGAAAACAAAAATTCCATCCTTTCATTTATCGTGGTAATAACCTGTATTGGATTGCATCGATCCTTTTTGCCAGGAATTTCATTTCTCAAGAATACATCCAAGAAAGCTTCGAACTGTGTGTTTTCAACAAAAGATGCGATTTCGGCTCCTAGGAATTGTCTCTCTCTTGTTCAGTCTTTAGCTTTGTTCTGTTTTTCTCAGCGAAGCACGTCCTTCTTCGTAAAACTTAGCTTTCAAATTAAAAGTAGTTACGACTGGAGTGAATACGGGATCGGTGAATCCATGGTTCGTCGCTGGCGAAAAGATCAAGCGAACCTCTTCAATGGTGAACTAAAAATGTAACCAAAAAATGAAACGCAATGGGCTGTTTATTCGCCAAAGTATTCTGAATTGGATGAAACACTTCTGAAGTGGTCTTTGGAGCAGAGAAGTGAGGGTAAGTTTTCTGTTTTGAACCGCAATTACAACAATGCTGCCAGCCGATTTCTGCCAGATCGTGTTGCAATGTTTACTTGGCCGTGGGAACGGCCTCTTCTGATTGGCCAGTTTCGGATGTTTTCAAAACAATTGATCGATCGATCGAAAGTTCACGGGAATTCTTCAGCTAAGGGATGGACCATTATATTTTTCAGGGGGGGGGGGGGGGGGTTGGGCAAATACCAAAAAAAAATTCCTGCACAGCAAAAGTGGAGAAAAAAATTCATGCACAGTGGGCCAAGGGGAAAAAAAATTCGAGCAAGCCTTCCTGTAAGACCAAATGAAAAACTAATCTGTAATTTTTGTCATCATTTTATTTCAACTACCAAAAATGCTCTGTAATTATTTGTATAATTCACCTCTTTGTGTTTCATATCGTATAATAAATATATTATTTCCATCTATCTCTTGTATTAAAACATTTCAATGAATCTGGTATAAAATATAACATTCATGTCAAAAAATATCATTTTTGAGCTCTTGTATTGAAATATTTATGTCAAGATATATCTATTAATAAATAAACAACTATTATGAAATATTGTTCACAGTTTGAAAATTATGAACACAATTATCAAAAACAATTGGGAAAGTGGTTTTCAACAACCAAAAATACTTTGTAATATTATTTGTAAACTAATTCACCTTTTTGTGTTTTGCATCATAGTAAAGAATATCATAAATATCTCTTGTATTAACACATAAATTTGAGCCATTTCACTGAATCTGGTATAAAATATAAAATCCATGTCAAAAAATTCAGCTTGTATCAGCCTGGAGAGAAAGCAGTGCTTTGAGGTACATGTATCATTTTCTGTTACATACTTGTATAGGCATACCTCATGAAATGCTCACTTTTGGCGACACTTTAATAAATATGAATAATGCTGAAACCGATGGGGAAAAAAAAATTCGTGCACAAACTTAAGGTGCTAAAAAAAATTCTTGCACAACCCAAAGACGAAAAAAAAAATTCTTAACAAGACAAAATTGCCCAACCCCCCCCTCAAAAATATAATGGTCCATCCCTAAAGGAAAAGGAGGTGTGCTATCCACAGTTCATCGAGAAATCTGGTCCTCCGTTGGGTAAAGCAGGCTTGGGAGGAAATTCTAGGGGAGATGATGAGAAAATCATTCAAAACATGCAGGATTTCAAAAGCTGGCAACAGCACAGATGATGATCCCCCTGTGTTGATGAAATCTACGCCGATGGAATGTGAGATCATGCAAAAATCGCTCGGCTTATAACACCGCCACCACCGGCTTATAGACAAATAAATGTACGGTAATTATTAGGGAAATTTGGAAAAGTTTTATTTTGTTGCGGGAAAATAATCGGTTATAAGACGCACCCCGAGTTTTGAGCAGATTTTGATTGAACAAGCATATTTTCTCGTGCACCTTATAAGTGAATAAATACGGTAACTTTTATTCTGAGAATGTTGTACTCGAAGTCGTAACTCAATGGACATTTAAATGATGGCAACACAATGTATCTTACGATAAAATTTTAAGTAAGTGAAAGGAATATTGTTACGCTCAATTTCATAGTTGATTTGATCTTATTATTTACTTAGTATTTGTAGCACTAGCGGTATTTTCGGTTCGAAAACGGTAGATCGTACATTTATTAAACTCGAATAACTGAAGCGTTTACTTTTCGTTTGCGAAAGTTTCTCATATAATTATTTCTGGATAACGAAATCTGTAATGAATGTGTGGTTTCCGCCATAATTCTAGCGTGTTCTTGAGTGTTTTAGCGTGTTAAATTGCCCGCTAAGCATGACCTCGAGCACACTAATTGCAACAAAAGATTTAGCGTGCTAAAAATCCCGAAACAAAGCTAGTGTGTCCTGCATTGTTTTAGTGATTAAATATGCGCATATCCGTGACATTAGACACGCTAAGCGTGTTGTGCTAGCGTGTTGTGAGCGTGCTATCACCTTTGTCCCTGTTTTCCTGTGGAGGGTCACATATGTATACATGTACGTATGTTTCGATGGTTTGGCCCCAAAATTAGGAGGGTCTCCTATACTTTTTTCGTGACGCGTGAATGGGCATTTTTGTTATGCGTGAAGCGTGAATGAGGATTTATTTTTTCTGTGATTCGTGAATCTATATTTTTCCGTCCTCGGGAAACTGGTTTTCTATTTTTTTGTGATCCTTGAAATATGCATTTACTTACGCGTGATTTTGTGAACCAACTTTTGCGGGAATAACTTTTCACGTTTTTGGAGATTTTAGCACCATTAAAGCTCGTAAACTACACCGGACTAGATTTAAAAAGCGCACGGCCTGCTCATTCCGGAAGGGGTACTGAGGACTAACCACAGCGACAGTGAACCAGGAGGGCCTAGTGTAAATACGTCTTTTGGTTGCTTTTTTACGACGACGAGAGTCTGAAATTACCAAAAGATGGCATATTCAGTAATGTGAGGTAAAATGTACATTTACATTTTTATAATGATTGTATTTGTATGTTTTGCGAACCGTAAAAAGAATTTGTATTTCTATGTGACACATGATTTAGCCTTCGCATTTTTACGTGAAACGTGATTGCTTGCCTTTTTCCGTGAACTGCTTCTAAAATTTTTCGTGATGCGTGAAACTGTTTTCAGAAGAGGTATAGGGGACCCTCAATTAGGGGGTCGACTTATACACGAGGTCGACTTATACCCGGGTAAATACGGTAGCTCTAGGTGAGCTTAGGGTACTGGTGTTCAAGACTGAACACCAATATTTTTGCTTGCATGGTCTTGTTGGACAAGTGGAAATCGATAGTGACTTGTGATGTAGTGCTTCTCATAGCCAAAGTGGACAGGAAACTGGGTAGTCACTGGAAGGGATAGACAAGGAGGCCCTTGACATTTTGTGACCTTTTATATAAAGCAACAGTGAATGAGACCGCGTAAATATAAGCACAATACACTATATATGGTTACACGAAACGTCTCCAGTTTGCTTGCAGTTAGCTCTACTTGGATTTGCTTGCGGTTAGCTTTAATTTTGTGGTTTGGGTGAGACTGTATTACATACATTTGTAAACACAGACTTTTAGTCTTTAATCCTTGCAGCTGGTGCTTCGATAGTGTAGTAGATTGTGCGTTCCGGGATAGACTCCTGGTGTCCCCATGTTTAAATATCTTCTTCTTTATTTGACTTTTAAAAAAATAAGTGTCTTCTTTAGTCTTCTTTATTATATTTTCAATAAAACTAAGTGTACGAGTGCATGAAATGTCTCAGAGGGAAGAAGGGCCTCCTCGTCTATCCCTTCAAGTGACTACCAGGAAACTGAAGAGTCCCTTGGCTGGGATGAAACAAAAGCACTATATCAGAGTAGCCACAAACTACAGTCTCGTGATAACGGCACTGCGCGGACATTAGCGCTTTAATTTCAGCCGATTCGGCCAACCTTCCAAAAAATCAATGAACAATGCCCAGATTAGTCTCATTTAAGGGTTTAATTCAAACAATCTAGCAAGCACTTCCATCATGTTCAAATAGGAGTTTTTTTCTCAAACAGTGATAAAGCTTAGCATTTCACAGAAAAAGAGTATTGATTTCATTTTATTTCAAATACTATACAATCCAGGAATACATGATTTCCTGAATTGCAAAAAAAACCCAGTCAATTTCAAATGAAAATAGATGTTTTCTTGAGTGCATGTGGAATTTCACACAAAATTGTTTATCAGGCAGTGAGTGTTATGACAGGTTTATTTATGTACCTCCATTTTCAATATTGTATTTGATTCCAAAGTCTCCATTCGGTCCTCCAGGGTTGTGGCTTGCAGTAAGAAGGATCCCACCTGCACAAACACATATGTGCAATAATAAGTCAGAACTCTGTGTACTCAATGCTACTTTGTGCCAGTTATGTATTAATAAAGTGTCTGATCTTGGATTGCTATCAGCAATTTCCAGGGACAACATGTTAACACCAAGGGACAGACCATTATTTTTGTTTGAGGGGAGCTGGGCAATTTTTCTGAGCAATAATTGTTTCCACTGTCAGGTTGTGCAGGATTTTTCCCCATTTCCTTCACATTTCTTTTGTGTGATTCACTTTGCTTTGAATGTTTTAAAATGAAAAAAAATGTTCTAACCTGTGGCCTTAATTTTTCTGATAATACAAGACACAGCTGGAGTAGAAAAGATACCATTCTGACCAATCACCAACCTTACCAAAAAAAATAAAAGACATTTATCAATATTATAATCAGGTCAATAAGTTAACAAAATTTTAATGTACACTTAATTTATCACCTAATAAATCTGCCTGATTGGCTTATTTGTCTCAGGGGTGGGGGGACTCTCATACAAATGGGTTGTTGATACTCTACAATGTCGATGCTTTAAAATTTCAACCCTCAAATGATTCACCTGAGCATAATTCAAGCCTTTTTTGACCCTAAAACATAACATTTTTCATGGCTGATTAGTTTAGACTTCCAATACAGTGTGAAAATGCTAATTTAATTCTTGAAATTCAGCCCTAAACTAACCTTTGACAGCTAGAAGTATTGATGTTTTATCTGAACACCCTAATCGAGACCAAAATGCAAATTTTAACCCCTATGTAAGACCATAAGCACCCCTATCTCCCTGAGGGGTACCATTGAAATTAGACAGATTATGTAAATATTTGATAGATGAATATGTTTTCTGTTTGTTTACCACTAAAGCAAAATACCCATTAAATATATTTAGAACTACAGCCTTTGATATTGGTTGCAATTGACCTCTGCATTAAATGCCATTTTTATGGAATAAATTTATTTGTCAGTAAGATTATAGAGACCATGATCAGTCTTTCTATTGCTCCAAAGTCCATGGGATAAAGCAATCCTGATATATGCGTGGGCTTGCTCACTCCCATGGAATCATAGTCCATGGTAAGATGTATTTTTCCATCAAGATATTTCACATGCATATAAATAAATGAATGTACTGTGATACTTCACACCAGTTTGCTTTTATTCCCTTTTTTTTTTTCTTTTTTTTTTATCTTATACATAAATGATTTGAACAACGCTTCAAATCTTGAATCGATCATATTCGCAGACGACACAAATTTATTCATCTCACACAAAGACCCTGATTTGTTAATTAGTACCCTAAACTGCGAATTAATTAAACTGTCAAATTGGTTCAGAGCAAACAGACTCTCTTTGAACTTAACTAAAACAAATTTCATGGAATTCAAACCACGACAAAAAAAACTTCCTCAGACTTATTAATGAGAGAACCATTGCACAGGTCAATGAAACAGTCTTTCTTGGGGTAGTTTTAGATGACAACTTAACTTGGAAGTCTCATATATCTAGCCTAGCGGATAAAATATCTAAATCTATTGGTATAATTTTTAGATCTAGTTTTTATCTTTCAACTCCCTCTCTTCGCATGTTATACAACGCAATTATACTTCCATACCTTAATTACTGTAATCTAGTCTGGGGATCAACTTATAAAACTAACCTTCAAAGAATCGTAATTTTGCAAAAACGTGTAATTAGGATAGTGAACAAGTCCTATTATAATGCTCATACAGAACCTATTTTTAAGAAGCTTAACTTGCTTAAATTTCAAGATATTCATTTAATGCATCTAGGTCAGTTTATGTTCTCGTTTAAGAAGGCTATTCTCCCTCGAAAATTTGAGAACATATTCGCAATCAACAACCAAATCCATTGCTACAATACAAGGCATGCAAATTCCTTTCGTCTTCCGTTATGTAGAACAAATATCCGGCAATTCTCTGTATTCTTTCAAGGTCCCAAATTCTTCAATTCTCTTTCACCTGAAATTTCGGGCACTTCATCACTGGCATCTTTCAAAAAAAAACTTAAAGCACATATTATTGATAACTATTAACTCTGTTTTCAAATAAGACTTGTCATAAATTATCTAATATCAGTCATCTCGTGTTTATTGTGAGGGAACTTAAGCTTACAAGCCCCGTGGTTTTTTATTAGGTTCCCTCGCCATTTTGCTTTCCACCTTAACATATTATACTGTAGTTTTTTTTTTCCTCGTTATCTGTATATTGAGCTGTTTTTATTTATTAATCATTGTATTATAATTCTATTTTTGGCAAATCAAAAATAAACAACGGGCCTCATATTTATTGTCAACCTCAAACAAAGGAACAGCAAAATCGAACTGGTTTATGAATAATTTTCGAATCAAAAATAAATTTAAATCACACCATGTTTACTTAACACTTAATATGTTTCGTGACATTTCAAAGATTTTATACCGGACGCGAAGATTGTTTAATCCCAATTCTCTTCCAATGGAAATTAAAAAGTCATTTACGAAGCAGTCGTTGCCACGTTGCGATGTCGTAGGACAAAATTATCATGATTGCATTGGGAGCTGCCTATTACTGTTGCGAGAAAAATAATTTAAGAGACTAAAAATTAAATTATAAATATATGAATCCTAAAAACGCTATAAAACGATCCGGCGTATTTCTTAAAGGGCCTTTCAGCTCAATGTAAACACCAAAACACTAGGCATACCCCACTGGCCGCTGCCATTCTCGCAATTATCTGAATAGCTTCTCGCATGAAGTATCTGCCATCGCCGCCAACAACAAGGGTACAACCGTTTCTCTTTGCCGCTGGGATGGAATCTAAAATGCACTGCACAAAATTCTCCGTATAGTGTGGTTGCTGAAACACCGTTACAGCTTTCCTCAGCCCTGAAGTGCCGGGTTTTTGCCCGTCAAATGGCGAGGTTTATTGCAACGTGACAGCCACCATGTTTCTTGTTGCTTCGGCGGAGCACCAGTCAGCGGTTTGCAATGTGACAGAAAGGGGTCACGCGTTAAGGCCACGCGAGGGGTGATTGATTGGCGTTGGCATTACACTAATCACGTTTCAAAATCACAAAATTCGTTATGACGCCTTAAACGGCTCAAAACGGGTAAAAATTAGCACACATAACCCATTTAACATTTCATCTGAACGTTTGAACATGTAGGATAAACGTAGTATTTAGAGCAAATCGCGGCCAAATTATTTATGTTCAGCTATATTTTGTAACCGCCATTGATCGGTGTCACGCAACAAACTCAACATCGGGTGGTCTGCCTGTGGTGTATTCGACCTTGTTTCCATGATCCCAGGCCCAAGAGCAAGAAACGACACGCGAGTCACGTGATTTAGAGGACGGTAGGCGGATGGGACGGGAACCGAGAAAAGAAAGACAGCGGGATTCCAACGGTGGTGGAAACCGGGAAAATTGATTTGCTAAATATTTAATTTAGCTATAGAAGAGGAGTGAGAACTGCGACAAAAAGGGAGGAGCGGGAAGTAAACGGTAGCGTGATAAAAGAGACCATCCAATAAAGTCAACATATTTTATTAATCGATACCGCCGTTTCATCTTTGCGAGTCATTCAAACGAACTTTACCCGGCAGTTTTATACACAACACTTTCTAAAAGCCTTGCAAAAAATATTAAGCATGTCTGACTTTCAGTCAACATATAATTATCAATTACATAATCTCAACTAACAATTTCATTTTCCTATCTTATAATTCCTAGTTAACTAGAAAAACTTTCTTGTTTTCTACAATATAAAACATATATTTCATGTTTTTTGATGTTTTTTTAAAACTCGACTATACATTACTTACTCGAAACTACTGACGAAGACGTCCATTGTATTTTGTATTGTATTTTTATGACTCTTTTATCTGCCAAGTGTCCCATGGACGATAAATCTAAAGAGACTTAAAACACAACTATGCTCAATACTATTAAAAAACAATTTTGCTTAAATATTATAAACGGTTAAAAATTAATGGTGATAGCACCCACAAGATTATAAACAAAAACAAATCGTTACGATTTTACTCATTTTACTTGACGGTGTGGACCAAACGAACCGTTGAGAAAACATTGCCAAGATCACGGAAATGACACTAAAAAACAGGATCGCCTTGCTGGACGAGATAATTAAACGTTGCTGTCAATTTTAGCATGATTTTGGAAATCTCAAAAACAAACATCGATCTTTGGAAGGTGGACAATAATGGTTTCGTTTTGTAGAGCAGTGCTCACCAAATGATTAGAATCCATTAGGAAGTGAGGATGGCTAACGATGGCGAGGATGGAAACGGATTGTGATATGGACTTTTGAAAAAGCGTCAGGATGTCAGTTTTTCAAAGGTTCAAATTTGGCTCGAAAATCGCTGAAATTTTGCAAAAATGCTGCTGCAGTGTGGACTTTCTTCAAGAAATTGCTTTTAATCATTTAGTTAGAGCTAATTAAGTTCTTATTACATAAATTTAGGGACCATTTCGTGACTTTATAACAGTTTTAAGTAAATATATCGTGACAGTGTCCCTAAAGGCGAAACAGAGGCCAACAAGTCGGTAACTAAAGATTTCAACTAAATGCGCGCTAACCTTGTTCCCAGGGTCTCTCATGTTCCCGTTGGAAACGAGGTTGCTTACGCGAAGTAGCAACTTATCAAATTACAACATCAACAAGGAATTTTGCAAGTCGAAAATTAAGCGCGGAACCACTCTTTTCTTTGGCCTACACATTACAGTATACGGGTTCACATACGAATTGATTGAGGATTCACGGCAAACACAGGCATGGTAGATGATCGTCCAGCAAGTGATTATTCAGTGACGTTTCGACGCGATCATGCATTCGTTCATCGCAACAGGTCGTTTGAAAGGGCATGTACTAAAACCAGAAACACCGGAACACCGGAACACGGAACACGGAACACCGGAAAACCCCGGAACACCAGAATTTTATTTTTTATATAATTTTTTTAGAAATTTATTGGCATTTGTATTTCTGGTGTTCCGGGGTGCTCCGGTGTTCCGTGTTCCGGTATTACTGGTTTTAGTACATGCTGTTTGAAAGCCAACTTAGTGCTTTGAACGCCAAATGGTGACGCTCGAGTGACACATGTCAGACTTGCGCAGACCCTCGCGTTTGCTGGAAACAATGCGCTGTTCTAAGAGAGTGAACCTGAAAATGTAAAAGGAATATGCAAGTAAGTGCAATTTTTGTTTAAGGTTAAGCTTCTTGCCAAGTTCCCCATACTGCCCGAGTTTATCCTGGTTTCTATAGCATTAAGCGGTGGGAATATTTCTAGACCTCCCTGGATGGGATGCTGGTCCATCGCAGGGTTACCCACCCCTCCCCCCCCCCCAGAATTATTTCGCCAGTACCCATTTTTACACCTGGGTGGAGAGAGGCACTGTGAGAGTAAAGTGTCTTGCCCAAGAACACAACGCAGTGCCCCGGCCGAGGCTCGAACCCGATCCGGAGTCCAGCACGCTAACTATGAGGCCCACCGGCAGCAACATGCGAGAACATTCCGTCGCCACGAAGCTCTTCGGAACGTCTCATAGGATTGGCTGGGAAAATTATATACAAACAATAGTAACAATGGACCTAGCCCTAAAACAATAGAGCTTCGTGGTATCAAGAGCCAATGAAATTAGAGATTCCGAAGAGCTTCATGACAACTAAGAACATTCACTGAAACGAATCAACTGGTCGAAAGCTTTAAAGGCTGACAGGCCCATCTTATAACTTGGTCTAGCCAGTCAAAACACTTCAGTCGTCGGACCTTCTTAGAGAACCAACTGCACGATGTCAAAACAAAGTTTCTCCATTACGACTATGCTTACTTGTTTCCAAGTACAGCTCTCAACGATTGTAGGTCCCACTTTGCGTTCGTTTTGATGATCACCAGGCCCCTTGGGTTGATAATCTCCCACAGGCGTATCAGCCAAGCTATAGAGACAAGAAATGACAACAGACAGCACTCCATATAAGAGGCAAAAATTTATGTGCAAAATCATATGTATCCTTAAGCTTAATTATAGTTAATTCTTAAAAATAGCATAACCCATATTTATGTCTACATCAGAAAATTATATCCATCTGCTATATTTTGTTATTTTTTATACAGTTTGTAACGCATGGGGATCTTCTTAGAAAAGCTCAGCAGAGCTTGCTAAGATCTCCAGCCATTATATGATAATATATATTGTAGCAGATGCCAACTTTTGTAATCTAGAAATATAATGGACGAATAAAAAAAAAAATCCTCCACTTGTCAGCGTTCATTGATCTGACTTATTAAGCAAACTTGGCTTCTTTTGATTTGTGCGTTATTTGATGGTCGTCCACAATACAAGACAAAGTTACAAGTGTCGATTCTGGCAAATCTTCGTTGAAACATTTGAAGAGATTCCGACTTATTTCATCCAATCAAAAACCAGCGTGAGCGCTTGCGAGTACTCTGAAAGTAATCGCGCGAGCAAACACGTCACGTTGCTTAGCAACTTCAGGGACGGACACCGCGGGGCTCAGTCCCAACTCGGGGACGGGAATTTGCGATCAACTGCCTGCGTGGCAGGCGTAAAAAGGGGAGGGGAGGGGGAAATACACGAAAGGGAAAAGGGAAGGAACGCATGACATCTAGCCTGCGTGCAGCCGTCTCCTATTTCACTTTTCCGCTTTAGGAGGAGACGGCTGCACGCAGGCTACATGACATCCCAATCGCCCAATGAGCACATTTTTCATGACATGTCAGCGCCTTGATGTAACGGACAGTACTCATCACGCAGCGAAGAATAAAATTGCTTGGCTGGTTATGCCGGATCTCTTGATCAAGGAATGCTCGTCGTACCAGACGTCACTTTGAGTACTTATTACGTTTGCCGTTTTAACAAATCGGAATTTGCGGCCACCAGCGGCCGAAAAAATGAACAAAACTCCCGGTTTAGCAAGCGTCGTTTTCCCTTGCCCGTCCCGTTTTGACGCTTGCTAGGCAGGCTAGAGATTAACCTGCGATCATGCCCTCCCTACTTATCATAAAAAAGACGCCTGATCACAGGTTAGCTAGAGATCAACTGCCAACTACCATGCTGTTTAGCAACACACAATAAAGGGGGATTACCTTTTGGATTGGACAGGCGGTGAAGGTTCGACATAACAATCATGTCATAAATGCCGATCTCATTTGGCAACCAGGTTAACTGCAAACAAGATTCAAAAGGTAGTGTTAATAAATTATGCTGTACAATGTGGTTAACTAATTTTCTAAGTTGGTGCCATGGATGAAATAGCCTCCTACGCAGGCGTTAAACCCCCTAATAACGCCTGCGTTGGAGGCTATGGATGAAACGATGGAAATGAAAGCTATTGAGCAATACTTTCATGTGGTACTGTTTATTATGCTGCATAACATGGTTTTAACTTTTAAGTCTGTAGATAAAACCCTAGTGTGTAACCATGCAAATGAAAGCTATTGAGCAATACTTTCATGTGGTACTGTTTATTATGCTGCATAATGTGGTTTTAACTTTTAAGTCTGTAGATAAAACCCTAGTGTGTAACCATGCAAATGAAAGCTATTGAGCAATACTTTCATGTGGTACTGTTTATTATGCTGCATAATGTGGTTTTAACTTTTAAGTCTGTAGATAAAACCCTAGTGTGTAACCATGCAAATGAAAGCTATTGAGCAATTCGTTTTTGGGTGTTGTTGATCAAGTTTTACAGTCAAGACGACAAAGGTCTTATAATCCAGTGTTGATCACAACCGTGAACGCTTGGAAGCAACACTTACCTGCTGGAAAAGTACTTGATCAATGTTGGCTTCAATCCTGCTCAGTGGAATATTGATCAAAGGTAAGTCTTTGGCACACTTTATCTCCAGTGACCTCCCTTGTTGCAGCTTGAGAGCTGCATCAAGCAATCGGCCGCTATGATCGATAGCTATCACCTGACAAATGTACATGATTGTATTAGCAGTGTACTGTAGATGCACAGCTTCATTGTAAGTAAGTGTCCTGTCTATCAATTTCTCTAACTCACTCTCAAACAAGTGGCTTGTAGTGAAGGTTTTTTCTAGCATCAAATTATTACATCAAAAAGAAAGATTCCAGTTACGGAATAATGTAGTTTAAAAAGTTCGTGTAAATAGCGATCAAAATATCTACATAGCATCCATTCCCAGAAATAAGTGCCACAACCAAACTGCTATAAGAATGATAGATTTTTTTATAATCTGTTGTGAGCGTCCCACCACACCCCTCACCCTTGACCCCCTCCCCCCCCCCCCACACACCCTTGTGTGACAGTGGAACTGTTTGCATGTCTACACTACCTTATCTTAGACTTGCCTACAAGTCGAACCGGAAATGAGAAGCGAACAACTTTGAGAAAGTTTATACCTTATCTATGAACTTGCTGAGTTCATATGAGAACCGACCCACAGAACACATAATGTCCAGGGCTTTCTTCATTGGGCAATCATACTGTTGAGCGGCTTCATTGCACATCTGTGCAAGCTGCCTACAGTCATCAACATCGCTTTTAACTCCCTGAAACAAACAGTCACAAAAATGTCATGGGACCGCTTGCAATCAAATGAAATGGAAGGTGATGATTATCAGTCTTAGGCAAGGTGCCAATACCAAAGCTACACATTTTGGGCTTAAAAAGCTCTAGGTAGTTTTGGTTACACTATCTGGTCACCATTTCCAGATGCCTGTTGATTATTTTGCTAATGCTGTTCTATTTACTCAATTCTGTCAGGTTTATTATGTTCATTTTTCTTTCCTCTGTCACAGAGAAACATGGCTCAAATTTCCCATCACAATCGCACACTTAAACCTCATTCCCAGGGTAAGGATCTCTCTTCTTCTCTGGGAATGAAGTTGCTTCCACTTATCCCATGATAGATGCTTCAGTTAACACTCACCAAAACATCCCCATAATGAGACAAAACCTCGCTGTACAGAAACTCCTCCGTATCATCATGGTAATGCACGTATGTAGTGCTGACATAGTCATTGCTGTCAATAATCATGGGCAGGGTAGAAGGGTTCTCTGCAGTAAAACATAAAAACAATGAAGCGCACATTAGATCTCTCCCTGAAGCCCTACGCTAAACATTTGGTTAACACTACACTCAGAAAATGAACGTTTCTTTTTGTGGGCTCAATTTTGGAAGTAAGGGGTAGGGGGGTCTTACACAAAGTACTAACCCTCAATTTTTCTATGCTCAAGAGAACTGAAAGAACATACCTTCTACTCCAATTCCCAGTACAAAAACAGGAGTGTCCACCAAACGAACCGGGGGATTCTCCTTAACCGATTGTGCAATCCTAAAGCCAAGATGCTGAAAGAAATGACGACGAAAAGCAAAGCGGGCGAATCGTGAAGCCTCATCTCCAGTTGATATCCAAGAGCCACCCTAATAACGCAACAAAACAAGACAATGTTTGACGACGACCCCTAAATTCTGTTGTATGGAGAGGCTATGAGTTTTGCTGCACCCTGGATTGGATGCTAATGCATGATCCTTCAACATTTTGTCAGGGAACGGACCACGGGGAAGGACACTGTTGACATTGTGAGAATAAAGTGTGTAATTCTTTATTCCAATCCACCACTGCATGCCTGATCCTAAACACTTGATATCGGAATATGTCCACACACTTGCACTGCAGCTTAAAATTACCCAGCTTTGTTTGAAGTATTAAGAACTTTTCAATCTCCATCCAAGCTCAAGGACTTTCCAAGATGGAAGCCTACATGTAAATTCAAGGGTTTTTCAAGACAGCAAGAGCCATTGCAGTCTGGGGCAACAAGTGCCAATTTTGGGAAATCTTCATTGAAGCACACAAGGGGTTTCCGTTGCTAAGCAATATGACACATGTCATATTGCTTGGCAACTTCAGGATGAGCACTGTGGGCTTATACCAGAAACTGCAATCTTTGAGGCGGGATGTTGCCATCAACCGCCACTTATTTTCCTCACTGATTGGTTGCATCCACAAATGTCACATACCATAATCATGTTGTGTCTGCCATCAAAACATGGTGACGAGAAGTCATCATACAGCATATGAGCCTTAAATTCACAAAAACCATTGAAATGATCTTCAACCCATTCCCAAACATTTCCAAAGACATCACAAAAACCAGCTTCGGAGGGTGGGTACATGTTCAAAGGCTGAAATGAAGCACAGAATAACAATATTAGAACGGGTTTTGATGTGTGTGGAAAGTAATAAGGTGCCTTTGCTTTGGTTTTTTTTTACTACGCTTCGTGATTGGCCACTTTCTCATCCAATCAGAACCAATCGTGACTCTAACATGCACGTTTTCCCTTGTACAGGTATTTGCTTCACGTTTTGACTGGTTCACGGGACCGTCTGTCCATGATTGGTTTGAGTGATTACTTTTTGTTTTGGTTTTACTACACTCAATTGGAAACTGCTCTATGAACTAAACAAATTCCTTTTGTTGTGATGCCAAGATCCTTTTCATTGACATAAATTAAATTGAATTACTTCAGGGAAGGGAAGGTGTATTAACTGTTACAGAAAGAGGTTCACACTTCAGCATTGGAGTGGGCCAGGGTGGGAAGCTAATTCAAAGTATTTGCAAAGCTTCAATGCATAGTATTTCTTTCTTTCTTTTCTGTTTTCATGTTTAATTCCACCAGTCCTGTGCATATGTTACAAACTCAGTGTGCTTAGTGTAACAAATTACTAAATAAACTTACAGTTGGTGAGCCATAAGCCATGTTGATGTTTGCCTCAATTTTATCTTGGTAAATGATGTCAGAAACTGTTCCCTCTGAGGGAGATTTCTGTTAAAAAGAGTAGAGTAGATGACTCAATTACCGAATACGTCATTCAGCGCTATACTGTACTGGAGAGAGATTGCAACAGTACTGCAATTGACTTTATAACATAGCACATGCGCTGGCTTTATTTGATTCTTATTGTTCCCAATGGTATGATACATGTAGATTTAACCGTGCCTTAAAGCAGAGCTCCACATTAATTCTTGCTGGCTCTTAAAGGATCTTAGTCAGCCTCTGCCATATTGCGCTCATTGAATTATTATGGAAATTGTGTGGTGAAAGGAAGTCTTATTTGCATTGCTGAAAGTTGTGTCACTAGAATTTATATAGCAGTTTCAAGGTTATCTGTTTAGTTTTGTTTTGTAAAATACAATATTGAAACTCTAGGATGTAAGCAAAAATAGAGGCGTGGCTGAGAAGGATCCTTCGATAACTCGTGAAAATACCGGTACTCAAGCCTGCGAGCCAATGGAAACACTACCTGGCCTAGCTGGTTTGAGAGTTAACTAACTTCCATTTAATACCTGAGGTCCACGCATGACGTGATGTTCAGCCTCTGTCGGTAGACGGTAATCTGAACCCTTCCAGGCACAGAATGCTTTAGCCTCATGATAATTCACTTCTGCAGGCCAATCCATGGGCATATCAATCACTTCAAACACTGCACGATACCTGTTTGTTACAAGAAAAAAATAAAGACTAGTTAGATTTAGCTTAAGCAGAGAGGCATCAGACTAATGGTTTAAGCTTTCTAGGCTATGCTCTGGACCAAGAGGCCTGCAGAGTCACTGTACTGTACAAGATACTGTAGTCTTGTACAGTGACCGATCCAGACTTCTTTCTAAGGTGGGGACCCAAAAAATGTTCTGGCCCTTGAGATTATAAATTAAGGTGGGGACCCAATAAATTTCAGCCCTTCAAGCCTTAAAGTATGCTATGAGATAATGAGGTCATATTGTAAAATACAGTCTTGGACTTCATGACTTACTTGTAAAGGCATTCTGTCACTTCTGAGTGACCATTTGAAGTTACACCATTAGATTGCAAGCCATCATGATGAATACCATTCACAACACCATTGGATTCACCGTTTTGATAGTCATTCATGCTTCCATTCTCTTGTAAACTATTGTGATTGAAATCGGTTGCTAGGTTACAGTGAGAGTAGGTTGCCAAATCTGCGCCACAGCCGGATCTGCAGTTGTTTCCACAAACCCAAAAGCTTGGATGGTGCAGCTTGCGGAATTGTTTCCACTGCCAGCCTAAAAGGTACATAAATTTGTGCAACTGAGTGGAAACAAAACTGGTTGAGTTTTATGCAGTTAATGTCATGCAAAATAGAAAAGACAAACGTGTATGAAAAGGCTGGGAGTAGCCAAGTGTTGTCCAGGACTGCAGGGGCTAGATTAGTGTCACCGAGTGGCATGGAAGATCATAAAATGGGTAATAATAATAATAATAATAGCCTTTGTTTAACGAGGGTAAAACATAATAGTCTTTCGACTAACAAACCTGTGGCCCTCGAATTCCCGATCGAATTGGAATTTAGAAGTGTTGGTTTTTGTGGAGGGAGGAAAACCGGAGAACCCGGAGAAAAACCCTCGGAGCAAGGACAAGAAACAACAACAAACTCAACCCACATATGGCGCCGGGTGTGATAGAGAACAGCTGCTGGCAGCTGTGTGTCCCCATGTCAAGCTCCCAGAGGGTAGATAAGCAAGGGGAAGTGGTCGTGGCCATTGCAGCTCACCCAAGCTAAATGACCCTGGCATTGATTCAGTGTGGGATGGAAGGGTTGACGCCAGCTACACTTGTCCCCATGATTCTGGAACAGAATCCTCCCGCACTAAGGCTGCTAAAAGAGCTGTTTGAGAATCAAACGGGTTTCCCCACTAGAATGGGCAACATTCTGTTAATAGCCTCAGACGAGATTCTGCACTAATTATTAATGTATTACAAAATTCAAAGTCACAGAAAAGATTTAGAAAAGATTTAGAAAAAAGCACATTCTATGTCTAAATTGCATATAGGTGGAAGTCAAAATGATATGAACAACAACAATACTATGATTAAACATAAGCGAGTTGGTTAAACTGTATCTTGTCTATCTCATATAAATGTTAAATGGGCAGTCACTTAAATGTGATAAGGGTCGAAGATAATTTAATTTTGGTCGGTAACAAGTTCCTTATACTAGCAGAGAGAATTTAAACTTGCTCCTGCAAGTATAATAATAATAATGATGATGATGATGATGATGATGATGATGGCAATAATAATAATGATGATGATGATGATGATAATAATAATAATAATAGTAATAATAATAACACAATACTAAAATTTTATAATGAAGTATAAAAGAATTGTCAACAAGCTCAGATTAGCATTCTTGTTAATCTTCATTTACAATAATAATAATAATAATAATAATAATAATATTGATAATAATAATGAACACCTTTACCAATTAACTAAAAACAATGTTACATAAAGAATATCACTTTCTACGGATAGTACTTAAAAACTTAATATATACAACAGAAAAGTATCTTGTTACTTTTATAAAAGTTTTTCAATACAATAAAGTTGAATAAAAAACTAATAAAGAAAAATTGTATTAACCCATTGACTCCTAAACCGGCCGTAACCGGCCGTGACAGACCTTGACCTTTGTTCTGCTTCTGACGTCATCAGCTTTGACCAAAATAGGAATCACATTTATCCCAGTTCTACAGAAGGGAAAGAGCTTTCCAATTATACCCAGATGATATTGATTGGGCCAATGGAGCTTGAAATATGCAGGAAAACGCTTAGAATTTTCCACCAAAAACTAGGAGGAAAATTTCCCTGACTTACCCTTGGCTACTCCATGTTGAGTATTTCCAGTCTCAATAATGCTTTCGTAGCAATTCTTGAACCGAAACATTTGTCTTTCTTATCCGTGACCTTGTCCCCCTCAAACAGACTAGGGCAGTCTGAAAGATGGAGAAGGACACCTTTGTTCTGATCCATGTGATTGTTGTTGCGTAGTCCTTTTGCTTCTTTGAAGAGATGAGCTCAGCAAGCCTGGAATGGTACCGCTGACACTCCTGAGACATACCTCCTGTTGTTGTGAATACCAAGGGAATTAAAGTGCCATTCTCGACTTCTATTATTCTAGATGCATACTTTCGCTTCTTTTCGTCTTCGTGCAATTTATATATCTGTTTGGGGTTAAGCTCTTTGTACGAGTCCATATTCCGGTGACATACCCGTATATCAAAAAAGGCGCCCTGGCAGTGCACATCGAGACGAGCATCTGGTGCTTAATATGTGCTCCGCTATTGAGCTCCTCCCTGGCAAGAGGTTGTAACGTCATAGCAAACCATATCTAATAGCTCTGCCTCCAGGTCATGTATCTCATTGTGACGTTGTATGATTAGGCCACCTCGCTGGCATATCATGGTGTGGTCCATGGTAAAGCTGCAGCCACATACGCTTACGGATGGGCTATCATGGGTGGGCCAGTCATAGCGTAGCCTCAGTGCGTCACGAAACTCGCACTTGCTTAGGTAAAAATTCATGTCTCTCAGTGGAATTGCAGTAACCCAACTAGAGGCTCCCTTTTCGCATTATTAATGATAATAATAATAATGGCGAGAAAAAAATATTATAATAATTTACAAGGCTAAATACCTGTAAAAAGTATAAAAACCAAAACTTGCACTTATTATTATTATAATTATTACTGCACTACCATTACCATTACAATACTTAAAAGAATTTTTAATAAGTGAGAAATGGTATGAACACCAACCAGAAAGGGTTGTAGAAAACGAAAGTTATAAAGCCCCGATCAAACGGTGCATGATAGTCAATGATAGTTTCAGTCCCCAAACTATGTCAACTATCATGCTCATCATGTTCAAACGGGAAAACTATCATCGACTATCATGAAGAGTTCGAACAAGTTCAAAATGAATGATAGTTGATGACAGTGCATGATAGTTTGTATTCAAACAGACATGATAGCTGGAACTATCATCAACTATAATCCACTATCCACTATCATGACCGTTTGATCAGTAAAATGGGAATAACTTTTTCGTCTTCTAATGCTTAGAAACATTATAAGTTTTTGCATTTGTGTGTTTTGTTTTTAAGAGTTTGATTGGCCACTCTGTCGATCGGAGAAGTGGCGTCATTATTATATTACCAATGTATGTCTAAGATCATCCAGAAATTATCCTTTGAATAAAAAGTTAATTTTAGTTAGATTACGTGTTCGATGCGTGGCTTCGCGTGTCAACACGAAAACCAAATAGAAAGTCAATCGAGGCTCCATGTTCAAAAGCGTTGCGGCTTCACTTTGCGGGTAAAAAGTTCGATGCGTGGCTTCGCGTGTCAACACGAAAACCAAATAGAAAGTCAATCGAGGCTCCATGTTCAAAAGCGTTGCGGCTTCACTTTGCGAGTAAAAAGTTAACTTTGATTATGCGTTCGAAGCGTGGCTTTGCATGTGAATACAAAATCAGTGTAGGCTTCCTGCCCAAAAGCGTTGCGGCTTTACTTTGTGAATGAAGAGTTAACTTGGACTGAATGTTCGAAGCGTGACCTCACATTTGAAAACGAGAACAAAAATAAAAAGTCGATCGAGGACCGACGCGTCATGTTCAAAAGCGTTGCGGCTTCACTTTGTGAGTAAAAAGTTAACTTTGATTACGCGTTCGAAGCGTGGCTTCGCATGTGAATACAACATCAGTGGAGGCTTCCTGCTCAAAAGCGTTGTGGCTTTACTTTGTGAATGAAGAGTTAACTTGGACTGAATGTTCGAAGCGTGACCTCACATTTGAAAACGAGAACAAAAATAAAAAGTCGATCGAGGACCGACGCTTCATGTTCAAAAGCGTTGCAGCTTCACTTTGTGAGTAGAAAGTTAACTTTGATTACACGTTCGAAGCGTGGCTTCGCATGTGAATTCAAAATCAGTGGAGGCTTCCTGCTCAAATGAATGAAGAGTTAACTTGGACTGAATGTTCGAAGCGTTACCTCACATTTGAAAACGAGAACAAACCGACGCTTCATGTTCAAAAGCGTTGCGGCTTCACATTGTGAATAAATAGTTTACTTAGATTACATGTTCGAAGCCTTGCTTCGTATGTGAATGCTATGAACCAAGTAATTATAAAGTCAATCGAGGTTTCAAACTATACAAGCTAGAGCGTGGCGCTACCGATGACGGATGCGAACAGACAACAAAACAAATTCCGATCAAGTCGATCACCGAAAAAATCAACGATACGACACGTGTCCGCTCGATGATATTCTCGGCCCAACAACGTAAAGTTGGTACTTGCAGTGCACTCGCGAGAAACGAGAAATGTCTCGCGAGACAGTTCTCGTTTCTCGCGAAACGAGTCTCGTTTCTCGCGGTACGAGTCTTGTTTCTCGCGAGACGGTGGTAACTTACATTTGAGCGGTACTGTACTCCTCACCTAAAATTACCAAGCCAAACAAATATTAATGGATTGAGTTCAAATGATCTACATGTTACTTTCATAGAACATGTTTCCCACATAACAACTGGGGAATGACTGCTCCTGGTCATTGTATACTTACAAGTGATTCTTTAGCATTCCTAAAGATTCTGACAGTTCTTGCAGCATTGTCATTCACCTCCAGCATCATTCCATCCACCCTGTGTTCCTCTGCATGTATAATGTTTCCCTTGGCATGCTCTTCTTTGATATTATTACTTGCAACAAGGATATCGTTGATGTCTTCCCTAACGTGGATCTCATTGTCAATGACATTTTCAGTTGTAAGTGGCTGTGAAGCTCCTCTGATGTTTAACGTAGGCAAATCCCAGCTCAAGACACCTGGAGTTTCCAAATAAATCCCACTTGTGAGATAGTTTGAGAAAATTCTGTGCAACCTGCACACTCAAGCCGACAAATATTGGCTTGCGAAAGTACAATGACTCCTTGATTATATAAAGCTGGGACAACTTGCACCAAAACGAAAGGTCCAAGGCGATAACTGTTGGCTTGTGAATAACGCCAAACAGCTCCTTTGACAAAAGAATCCTCTGTTATAAACACCTGAAGAAATAACGGAACGCGGAAGAAAAGTCTCAGATTAGGAAAAACGCAGGTCAAAAAACGAACGCGAACGTAATCTGCTTTCAATTAGGATATTTTGAAGCCAAAATATCACCTTACATAGGAAATTAAGACCTAGAGATACTCAAAGAAAATGTTAAAAAGGAAAGCGACTTCTACTTACCTTCTGTACTAAAAGTAAAACGCGAAAATATTCGAAATCGGTGAAAAAACCAACAGCTGAAAGAAGAAATGGCCGCCCGGACTCATAAACACAATAAACTGGAACCCAGTCTTCTCACTTCGACACATCCAAACTAGAAAACACGTGACTAGCACTTCACTCTCGTATACAGATAAATAAATAAATAAATAAATATCGCTGGCGCTGACTTTGTGTGGGAGAAATCCCACACAAAAACCTCTTAACTTTGAGTTTATAAACTTTTATAAGATAGAACGAAGAAAGTAATATATTTTCCTGTTATGAGCACGTTACCTCTAGAAATAGCTGAAATAGCGAATAAAAAGTAATAAGTTCTTGTTGCATGTTTTCATTGAAATTTGTACATTTAGGAGGGTCCCCAATAGGGTTCTTCAATCCCGCTATCCCGACCAAAATTTCCGCCCAATCCCGTAATCCCGGACACTTTTTTCGAGTAATCCCGATCCCGACCATAATAAATGTAACGTATTTAGGCTATTTAATGCAATTTTCACTTACGTTGGAGCGTGTCTGTTCCGTTCCTTATGGACGGCAGTTCCAGTGCAACTTGGGCGGCGGAGTTAATTCCCAAACACTGTGTTCCTTTGTTTGAGTCCGACTTGTCCATCCTTGCAAGGTGGACATCTAAATGGGTGCCAAGCCCAATATTTTTTGCGATGTCGCGCAAACCTCCAAATTGGCTAATGAAAAACAAAGGAGGAAGTGTCTTGTCATTTTTGTAGGTGCGACATTTCTACTTTCGATGCAACTGTTTCATCATTGTATGTAATGTCAAAGCTGTATTAGTAATACA
>OX393564.1:110717-115717 GCA_947652115.1 Blastomussa wellsi | reverse complement strand
CCTAATATTTTGATACTTTTTAAGGTGATTTGGGGTTGAAACATCTGTAAACTACATCAAACCCACTATTTTGAAAATTGGCTAAGTTTGTTTCTCTTAATCTTAGTCTCAGTTATTTCTCAATTTTATGATTTAACTAAGTCCATATGCACACCTTTGAGAGGCGCAATATATACAGGATCTCGTCACTGCGTACAAGGAATGTTGAAACTGAGTTGCCATGTGAATTTTTTATGATGATACGTTTACAAAGAAATCCTAGCATACTTACAGGGGTCACCATGTTTGATGCTCCCAAAGCTCGACATTTAGTAAACTCCTTAACAAGCACTTCAGTATTATTAAATTCTGTACATGTGTAAAGTGCGACCCTTTGTAGGTCGGTTGTAGCGTCGGAGAGAAAACATGAATGTTCTAAGTAAAATAAACTAACAACATAATTTATTCTAATTTCTATGATGCCTAACTCGCTTAAACAAACAACAAAGTAAACATTTATCAGCCTTTGTTTGAAAATAATCAATGCCCTGAAAATACAAATTTTACAAAGGTTTCTAGCACACCTTTTTTTTTCCGCCCTCAACATCCAAGCTTTTTTTTAAAAAGTTAAATCTACAATGACAACGAACTGTCAGATCTTAAAATTCAGCTACAACGGAAACAAAATTGCTCTCTATGAATACACTTTCTCAAAGCAATCAGGGCCACACCAACACAGCATAATCCAACAGAACCCAAAAGTAGGAATCAGCCATCAACATTGGAATCTTCAGTTACAAAAACCCTTGGTGTTATTCAAGGTTTCTAATGTGTTTTAGCAACAGGATTATGACAGTTTCGCTGTCCGTTCCCAATTCCCTCAAAAAGCTCTGACTTGATGTTTTAACTTGTCTTCCTTTTAATATTTTACAATTTTTGTTTCGACAAATTAAACTTGTAAATGTTTATCCAAAAAATGAACTTTTGAAAATTTTGGCCATTTTGTTTACAGTGAACCTTAAATTTAGTTATTTAGGTTTTTTAAAATAATCACTTGAAAACTTATTAGAAGCAAAAATAATAGGCCTAAATGAATTTCAGAACTGGAAAGCACATATTTGAAATAGCCAGACCAATGCTATGTTAATGTAAGGTTGAGAAGTTATGATGTAATGACGATTTGAATACTGCAAAAATTAGGTTTTTTATGAAGTCAGGAAGCTTTGCCCTCCAGAAACCTTTTCCGTTGATCTCTACAAAAGGAAGGTGCTGGCATATAACTATTGGACATGGAAAGAGGGATAAAACGTTAGGAAGAATGTAAAATTCTCGGCTCTTAAAGGAAAAGGCAAAGATTTTGTATGGAAAAGCACTCAAATGTGACTGGAGGGCAAAGCGTGTTCTTCCCATACAAATCCTTCTAATTTCTAATGTCCATAACATATGACTAAGTCAGTGTGTTTTGAAAAGCATTTCACATGACCAACTGTTGCAAAAGGCCTATTGCTCTTTGGGTCCAAATGGGTAGAAATGGTTCCATTAAAACAAATGATTTAAATTTTCACTTTAAATAAAAAAAGTAGATTTAAATCTGTATCATAATCATGAAACACTTGTAATTAGCAATATGATGAATAATTCAACATTTAAATTGCATCAAGGGAAAAAAATCCGAGTCCCAGATGGGATTTGAACCCACGACCCTCCTTGATCTAGTCGGATGCTCTAACCACTGAGCTACTGGAGACATCAAATAGCAACACTACAGTCATTACACACACAACTGGTTTAAAACCAATAAAAAATTTAAGTAACTTGTATTTCAGAAAAGTTTTTATAAAAATAACGACACATTTGAAACTACGTTTGCAAGACCTGTTTTGGTCGTTCAACGACCATCTTCAGTTGAAAGTAGAATTAATTTGAAGTTACATTTGAATTTAACAATAAGCAGATCAATACCTTATAAGAAAGAACGATCCCTCAGGAATGTTTCCAGCTGTCACGGAAGCGAATTTCCCAACTATGTACACTTATAAAGCATTGAAAGAAGCTAAAACCCTACTCAATCCTGAGTGCTTTACCTTTATAACAAATGGCCTGTGGTTGATAAGAGTAAGCCTGGAGAACAGGCATAAGCCCGCGTGATTTGTTCCGTCATCAGTGACGTAACAGCGTAGATAGCTCAAATATTATGGCGGGCAACGGACAGGTTGCTCGTAATTTGGGTGTTTTTTGTTGTGTTATTGCGCCCGCCTGGTGGTTGAAGGACATCATTAAGTCTGGATTCCCGCAAGTCACCAGCATCCTTCGAAGAACTGAGGGGTGTTTTTAGCTTGGCCTACCCAAATAGTGCTGTTTTAGCGCTCGTAGTGAAGTTTGGTTGGCGAAGTTAGATGGAGCCAGGCGGAAAGTCAACAGCAGCTGTCTTGTCGTAAACTATGTCAACGTGAGTTTTGCAGTGTCCTCTTTGCTACTGCAACGACGAAGTTTGCGATAATTCACCCTGCTGTAGACTTAGTATATTTTCTTGTATGTCAGGGGGCTGTACTTCCGTGTTCAAGTTTGACTCCACTTAGTACGTGGTATAAACAGGCACGAAGTGTCGTTGCCATATAAAGGGCTGTAATCAAAAGCAGATAAACCCGTATACTCTCCCAACCCACTCATTCGCACTCCAGGGCATTTCCCGACAAGTACATACCACTTTAGGCTGCTCGCCTATAAAGCCACGATCGCTCGTGATTTATCATGTTTTCTCCGATAACGATGGCTACTGGCATATACATGGCCGCAAAAAAAATAAACCCGGCCTCTGTCACCGGATCGATCTTAAAGAATACTCACGATCACTAACCCAAAGATCGATGTGTTTCGTTGCATTCGCTAATACAATGCTTTTCTTAAATATAACTCCATGCAATGAAAAGTTTTTCACAAAGATCGTCAATTAAAACCGTGCCGTTTCGCAAACAACAGAGCTGTATTTTGCGAAACGGCACATTTTCGACTTATACGTACGTTGACGATCTTTGTTGTAAAAGTGTTTCTTGCACCGACTTGTATTTAACAACAGCTACCGTTAACAAAGATATCGAAACAGGTTATTAAAGTTGGCCGCGATCGAAAACCTTTGAGTATCGTCTCGTTGTACCAAACGGTTGTTTCGCAAAATGAAGATTTGTAAATTTAGAAACTCTGCATTGCCGGACCATATATTAAAGTCAAGTTGTAAACTTAGCGAGATTTGGAAAATCGGCTTTCAACTCTAAACTTACATCGCCAACAAAGTAAAGTTATAAACTTGTTGACATTTGGAAAACCGGCTTTTAAATATAAACTTAGATCGCCAACAAAGTCAAGTTATAAACTTGTTGTCATTTGGAAAACCGGCTTTTAAATATAAACTTACATCGCCAACAAAGTCAAGTTATAAACTTGTTGACATTTGGAAAACCGGCTTTTAAATATAAACTTACATCGCCAACAAAGTCAAGTTATAAACTTGTTGACATTTGGAAAACCGGCTTTTAAATAGAAACTTACATCGCCAACAAAGTCAAGTTATAAACTTGTTGACATTTGGAAAACCGGCTCTCAAATATAAACTTACATCGCCAACAAAGTCAAGTTATAAACTTGTGGTCATTTGGAAAACCGGCTCTCAAATATAAACTTACATCGCCAACAAAGTCAAGTTATAAACTTGTGGTCATTTGGAAAACCGGCTTTTAAATATAAACTTACATCGCCAACAAAGTCAAGTTATAAACTTGTTGACATTCGGAAAACCGGCTTTCAAATATAAACTTGTTGTTTTAAAACTGTTAATGCGTAGTTTAACACTTATCGCCAACCAAGTCAGGTTATAACCCTTGAAGACATTTGGTAAATCGGCTTTGAACAATAGAATTCTAATTTGAAAACTATAAATGCTAATGTTCAACACGCATCGCCAACAAAGTCAAGTTATTAACATGGACACATAATTTGTCAATCGACTTTTGAACAATAAACGTGTTGTCACTTTAAACTATCGATGCGTAGTTTAACACTTACCGCCAACGAAGTCAGGTTATAACACTTGAAGACATTTCGTACATCGGCTTTGAACTATAAACGTGTTGTTTTAAAACTACAAATGCGTCGCTCAACACGCATCGCCAACAAAGTCAAGTTATAAACATGGAGACATATTTGTGAATCGGCTTTTGTCACTTTATATACGCTACAGATTTACATATGAAGCCAACATTATATGTACGGGCGTGCGGGATGTGAGAAAAATTCATTTACATACGAAAACAAAAAACAGAAAAAGGAAAACTAAATCACCGCAACATCCTGGAGGGCTTGGCTGAATTTAAACATTGAGCAGACAAAAGCTACCGTTAGTCTAATTGAATTGTCCGTGAGTTCAAATATGTACTTGTTGAACCCGAACCCGAAATGCCTTGTTAAACTCGTATCGCCAAAGAAGGCAAGTTATAAACTTGCTGAGTTACATCGGCTTTCAAACTTCAAATGCGTTGCTAAACTGGTATCTCCAACAAAGTCAAGTTATAAACTTGGTGACAATTGGTACATCGGCTTTCAATTATAAACTTGTTCTAACCCTTACCCCTAACGCTAACCCGAACCCTAACCCTAACCCTAACCCTAACCCGAACCCTAACCCTAACCCTAACCCTAACCCTAACCCTAACCCTAACCCTAACCCTAACCCTAACCCTAACCCTAACCCTAACCCTAACCCTAACCCTAACCCTAACCCTAACCCTAACCCTAACCCTAACCCTAACCCTAACCCTAACCCTAACCCTAACCCTAACCCTAACCCTAACCCTAACCCTAACCCTAACCCTAACCCTAACCCTAACCCTAACCCTAACCCTAACCCTAACCCTAACCCTAACCCTAACCCTAACCCTAACCCTAACCCTAACCCTAACCCTAACCCTAACCCTAACCCTAACCCTAACCCTAACCCTAACCCTAACCCTAACCCTAACCCTAACCCT
>OX393564.1:75000-110517 GCA_947652115.1 Blastomussa wellsi | reverse complement strand
TGGTGAGGTGTAGTAAGGTGTAGTAAGGTGTAGTGTGGTAAGTGTGGTGTAGTGAGGTGTAGTGAAGTGTAGTGAAGTGTATTGAAGTGTAGTGAGGTGTAGTGAATTATAGAGAGGTATAGTGAGGTGTAGTGAAGTGTAGAGGTGCAGTGACGTGTAGCGAGGTGCAGTGAGGTGTAGTGAGGTGCAGTGAAATGTAGTGACATGCAGCGAGATGTAGTGAGGTGTCGTGAGGTGTCGAGAAGTGGAGTGTAGTGAGGTGCAGTGTGGTGTAATGAAGTGTAGTGAGGTGTTGTGAAATGTAGTGAGGTGCAGTGGGATGTAGTGAAGTGTAGTGAGGTGTCGAGAAGTGGAGTGTAGTGAAGTATAGTGAAGTGTAGTGAGTTTAGTCAGGTGTCGTGAGATGTAGTGAAGTGTAGTGACTTGTAGTGAGGTGTAGTGAAGTGTACTGAGGTGAAGTGCGGTATAGTGAAGTGTAGTGAGGTTTAGTGAGGTGTAGTGAGGTGTAGTAAAGTATAGTGAGGTGTGGTGAGGTGTAGTGAAGTGTAGTGAGGTATAGTGAGGTGTAGTGAGGTGAAGTGTGGTGAAGTGAGGTTTACTGAAGTGTAGTGAGGTGTAGTGAAGTGTAGTGAGGTTTATTGAGGTGTAGTGAAGTGTAGTGAGGTATACTGAGGTGTAGTGAGCTATAGTGAGGTGTACTGTGGTGAAGTGAGGTGCAGTGAGGTGTAGTGAAGTGTAGTGAGGTGTTGTGAAGTGTAGTGGGATGTAGTGAGGTGTAGTGAAGTGTAGTGAAGTGTAGTGATATGTAGTGAGGTGTAGTAAAGTGAAGCGTAGTGAGGTGTAGTGAGTTGTAATTAAGTGTATTAAAATGTACCCAGGTGTAGTGAGGTATAGTGAGGTGTAGTGAAGTGTAGTGAGCTATAGTGAGTTGTAGTTAAGTGCATTGAGGTGTACCGAGGGGTACTGAAGTGTAGTGAGGTGTAGTGAGGTGTAATGAAGTGTAGTGAGGTGTCGAGAAGTGGAGTGCAGTGAGGTGTATACAGGTGAAGTGAATTGTAGTGAGGTGTAGTGACGTGTATTGAAGCGTAGTGAGGTGTAGTTAAATGGAGTGAGGTGTAGTGAGTTGTAGTTAAGTGTATTGAGGTGTACCGAGGTGTAGTGAAGTGTAGTGAGGTGTAGTGAGGTGCAGTGGAGTGTAGTGAGGTGTATTGAAGTGTAGTGAGGTGTAGGGTGTAGTGAGGTGTACTGAGGTGCAGTGAGGAATAGTGAAGTGTAGTGAGGTGTAGTGAAATGTAGTGAGGTGCAGTGAGATGTAGTGAAATGTTGTGAGGTGTCGAGAAGTGGAGTGTAGTGAGGTATAGTGAAGTGTATTGAGGTTTAGTGAGGTGTCGTGAGGTGTAATGAAGTGTAGTGACTTGTAGTGAGGTTTAGTGAAGAGTACTGAGGTGCAGCGAGGTATAGTGAGGTATAGTGAAGTGTAGTGAGGTTTGAGGTAGTGAGGTGTAGTGAGGTGTAGTGAAGTGAAGTGAGGTGTATTGAATTTTAGTGATGTGTAGTGTAGTGAAGTGTAGTAAGGTGTAGTGTGGTAAGTGAGGTGTAGTGAAGTGAAGTGAGGTGTATTGATTTTAGTGAGGTGTAGTGAAGTGTAGCGAGGTGCAGTTAGGTGCACTGAAGTGTAGTGAGGTGTAGCGAGGGGTAGTGAAGTGTAGTGAGGTGCAGTGAAATATAGTGAAGTGTAGTGAGGTGTCGCGAAGCGGAGTGTAGTGAGGTGTAGTGTGGTGCAGTGAAGTGTAGTGAGGTTTAGTGAGGTGTAGTGAGGTGTAGTAAAGTGCAGTGAGGTGTAGTGAAGAGAAGTGTAGTGAGGTGTAGAGAGGTGTAGTAAGGTGTAGTAAGGTGTAGTGTGGTAAGTGAGGTGTAGTTAAGTGAAGTGAGGTGTATTGAATTTTAGTGAGGTGTAGTGAAGTGTAGTGAGGTGTAGTTAGGTGAACTGAAGTGTAGTGAGGTGTAGGGAGGTGTAGTGAAGTGTAGTGAGGTGTAGTGAGGTGCAGTGAGATGTAGTGAAGTGTAGTTAGTTGTAGTGAAGTATAGTGAGGTGTAGTGAAGTGAAGTGAGGTGTATTGAATATTAGTGAGGTGTAGTGAAGTGTAGTGAGGTGTAGTTAGGTGAACTGAAGTGTAGTGAGGTGTAGCGAGGTGTAGTGAAGTGTAGTGAGGTGTAGTGAGGTGTAGTATGGTGAAGTGAGTTGCAGTGAGGTGTAGTGAAGTGTAGTGAGTTGTAGTGAAGTATAGTGAGGTGTGCTGAGGTAGAGTTAAGTGTAGTGAAGTATAGTGAGGTGTGCTGAGGTGTAGTGAGGTGTAGTATGGTGAAGTGAGTTGCAGTGAGGTGTAGTGAAGTGTAGTGAGTTGTAGTGAAGTATAGTGAGGTGTGCTGAGGTAGAGTGAAGTGTAGTGAGGTATAGTGAGGTGTAGTGAGGTGTTGTATGGTGAAGTGAGGTGCAGTGAGGTGTAGTGAAGTGTAGTGAGGTGTAGTGAAGTCTAGTGAGGTGTAGTAAAGTATAGTCAAGTGTGTTGAGGTGTAGTGAAGTGTAGTGAGGTGTAGTGAAGTGTAGTGAGGTGTAGTGGAGTGTAGTGAGGTGTATTGAAGTGTAGTGAGGTGTAGCTAAGTGAAGCGTAGTGAGGTGTAGTGAGTTGTAGTTACGGGAATGGAGGTGTACCGAGGTGTAGTGAAGTGTAGTGAGGTGTAGTGAGGTGTAGTGAAGTGTAGTGAGGTGTAGTGAGTTGTCGTTAAGTGTATTGAGGTGTACCGAGGTGTAGTGAAGTGTAGTGAGGTGTAGTGAAGTGAAGCGTAGTGAGGAGTAGTGAGTTGTAGTTAAGTCTATTGAGGTGTACCGAGGTGTAGTGAAGTGTAGTGAGGTGTACTGAAGTGTACTGGGGAGTACTGAAGTGTAATTAATTGTAGAGAGGTGTAGTGAGGTTTAGTGAAGTGTAGTGAGGTGCAGTGAGGTGTAGCGAGGTGTAGTGTGGTGTAGTGAGGTGTAGTGAGGTGTAGTTAAGTGTAGTGACGTGTAGTGACGTGTAGTAAAGTGTACTAAGGTGCAGTGAGCTATAGTGAAGTGTGGTGAGGTTTAGTGACGTGTAGAGAGGTGTAGTGAAGATTAGTGAGGTGTAGTGAAATGTAGTGAGGTGCACTGAGAATTAGTGAAGTGTAGTGAGGTGTCGCGAAGTGGAGTTTAGTGAGGTGTAGTGTGGTGCAGTGAAGTGTAGTGAGGGTTAGTGAGGTGTAGTGAGGTGTAGTAAAGTGCAGTGAGGTGTAGCGAAGTGAAGTGTAGTGAGGTGTAGTGAGGTGTAGTAAGGTGTAGTAAGGTGTAGTGTGGTAAGTGTGGTGTAGTGAGGTGTAGTGAAGTGAAGTGAGGTGTATTAAATTTTAGTGAGGTGTAGTAAAGTGTAGTGAGGTCTAGCTAGGTGCACTGAAGTGTAGTGAGGTGTAGCGAGGTGTAGTGAAGTGTAGTGAGGTGCAGTGAGATGTAGTGAAGTGTAGTGAGGTGTCGCGAAGTGGAGTGTAGTGAGGTGTAGTGTGGTGCAGTGAAGTGTAGTGAGGTTTAGTGAGGTGTAGTGAGGTTTAGTAAAGTGCAGTGAGGTGTAGTGAAGTGAAGTGTAGTGATGTGTAGTGAGGTGTAGTGTGGTGTTGTAAAGTGTAGTGAAGTGAGACATAGTGAGGTGTAGTGTGGTGTTGTAAAGTGTAGTGAAGTGAGACGTAGTGACGTGTAGTGAAATGTGGTGAGGTGTAGTGAGTTGTAGTTAAGTTTGGTGAGGTGTACCGAGGTTTTTTTAGAATTTTTAAAAGTTAATCCAGTAAGCAGCACCTCTGCGAAACACTTGAGTTGTAAAACTTTTTTATTTTCTCCTACGCGTTTCGTGTGACTAGCGCACACTTCATCAGGGAATTTAACAATACAACCAAGTGTGCCTATATTTATACCTAAACACAAACAAAGGCAAATTCTCGTGCCTCGCATATCCGTGGGTGTTTTTTTTGCGAGATGTGGGGTGCCTTTGTTTGTGTTTAGGTATAAATATAGGCACACTTGGTTGTATTGTTAAACTCCCTGATGAAGTGTGCGCTAGTCACACGAAACGCGTAGGAGAAAATAAAAAAGTTTTACAACTCAAGTGTTTCGCAGAGGTGCTGCTCACTGGATTAACTTTTAAAAATTCTGTATAAGTACCAGAAGAAGCCACATGGCGAACAACTCTGAAGGTAATAGCGCTGGTGCAAAACGTCGTCGACCAAGCAACGATGATCATGATCCAGCTCCTGTACCAACTTGTAAGCTTGATTCTACAATCGAGGCTATTCTTAGAAAGAAAGTTCGTGAACGCCTGGACATCGAGAAGTCACATTCGAGTCTTCTGGCTAGAATCAAGCTTCTAGAAAAGCATGCATCAGATAGCACGATACCCTCGGGCCTTAAGATTCAGCGCGTCAAAGCCAAGGGCCAAAATGTTGACTTGCTGCAACCTAAATTTGATGATATCATCAAAGATGCAGAGCTTAAGCTCCTGAACGTTGCTATCGAAGATCTCCGCGGTGATGTGAAAGCTTACAAGGAGGCCATTCAACAGCGAGAAAACGACATTGATGGCACCATCGCACAATGGAATTCCCACCTTCTGAAGCTCAACGAACTCACGCGTGACCAGGTGAAGGACCTCGTCGACGCAGCTGCAGCTTTTGTGACCAAGCTATCCTCAGACAGCGCAGTTTCTCGAGCCTCTAAAGCATTACAAGCTGAAATCACTAACAGAGACAGCAAGAGGGAGAATATGGATTCAAACGAGCAATTCATGCCGACCGAGTCTACAATTCGTGAAATCATCCGCCAGGAGATTTGTCACGCAAAAGAGTCTAACGCCAACAGTAATCGTCGTCGACGAAAGGTTTCCTTCTCCGACAACTCTGGTAGACGAAGTCGGCCGAAGCATCGAGAGAAGCAACAGCGCCGACTGCAAAACAAGTCTAAATCGCCGAAGAATCGGAGTAGAGAACAGCCGCCACAACTGCGGGGCCGATCAAAGTCGCCACGATCAAACTCGACCAAGCGGGTCGCAAGTCCCCGGTCATCGGCAAAAAACGCCAAGGGCAAAGGTTCCGGCCCCGTAAAATAGACAGGCGCTCCGCTCACGAAAAATGGCTCTTTAAAATGGCGAAACGACCCTTGTTCGACTGGCTCCCTCGAAACTCGGAAATCCATAACTTCTCTAACGTAAACCTTACTGAGCGGCAGTCCAGGGTTTTAGGCATGGGGCTTAAATTCAGACCCGCACTAAAGCCCCCCTCTGCGGCTCAGTTTGATTTACAAATTAAAGATTTTTGTCGTCGAGTTCGCCTTCAAGCAAAGTTCGCTGATCAGCCAGAGGACAATGATTTCAATCCCCGATTGTACGTACCCACTGGCTGGAATCCACCGCGGGAGGATCCTGAACTCGAGGACAAGCTCTTTCATTTGCGTGAAACACTGCGAAGGAACATCTCTGAACGAAAGCCACACTGGAAGGAAAATCTTACTAGACAGGACAGAACTGAGCTTAAGGAACTGCAAAGCAACCGTTCGGTGCGAGCTCTTCCCACTGACAAGAACTTAGGCCCGGCGCTCATGTCTACTGACTGGGTGAAAAATGAAACACTCAGGCACTTGCACGATGAACTTTCCTACTCAAAGGTCACCCTGCAGAACTGGTATGTTTGTCGTGACAATGTAATTAAGCGTCGTGAACAGCTTATGTCAACATACTGTCGGTTTATTGTCCCCAGTGTAGCTAGATTCCTCCGCAGTTATGACGATTTTGTTACTCCGGCTAAATTCTATGTCATCCCTAAAATACATAAGTCACCTATGGTGGGAAGGCCTATTGCTGCTAGCCATTCTTATGTTACTAGGCCCATAAGTATTTTTGTTGATGAACTTGTCAAGCCTAAAATACACATGCCCACTGTGCTTAGGGATTCCAGCGAGTTGATTCAATTAGTGGAAAACACGGTCTTGCCCTACTCTAATTGCTTTCTTGTCACCGCGGACGTTGTTTCCCTTTATCCCAGTGTTGACACCAAGAAAGCATTAGTAGCCCTCGACCTTCTTCTTCGAGAGGCACGCGTACCCGAGACTCCACTACTGGTTCAACTCGCTAGGCTAGTGTTAGAAAATAACTATTTATCGTCTGAATTTAGTCCGGACATATTTCATCAAGAGTTTGGTATTGCCATGGGAACACCATTTGCTGTCACAATAGCGAACGCCTTTATGTATTATCACGAGAAAGATATTGTTGAGCGGTACTCTAGTTATCTCACTCTCTATCGGCGCTTTATTGATGACATATTCGCTATCTGGGTTGGCCCCAAAGATACCCTTCTAGAATTTCTAAACGCCCTAAATAGCAAAACCGATCGCATTAAACTTACTTATTGTATTAGTGATAGTAGCATATCCTTTCTGGATTTATATCTCTATAGGGATGCGGCATCTAGCGTACTACATTTTTCCACTTTCCAAAAGCCTTTAAACAAATATCTGTATATCCCTTTCGAGTCGTTTCACCCTTCTAGCAACAAGAAAGCCTTTATTAAAGGGGAATTAATGAGGTATGCTAGAAATAGCTCCTCCTTTAAGTCTTTCTCGGAGACCAGGGATAAATTTTGGAAATGATTACGAGTTAGAGGGTATCCTTTCAGATTTTTGCTACAGTGACAGGAGTAGATGGCTTAACCAGAAACGTAAACATAAGGTTAGTAAGACTATTGTCTTCAAAACCACTTTTAACTGTAGTCACGCACATATAAAGAACGCTATCAACCAGATACTTCCAGATCTGGATTGCACTGTTTGTTACAAATCTACTGTAACTTTAGCTAATTTTTGGGGCCCACAGTTTTAGCTAAAACTGTGGGCCCCAAAATAATTATGTCACCCTCAAAATATTTCACGCATTTTACAATTTTGCTACACCTATTTCCTGGACGCAAATGCTCGCGCCTCGCATATCCGTGGGTGTTTTTTTTGCGAGATGTGGGGTGCCTTTGTTTGTGTTTAGGTATAAATATAGGCACACTTGGTTGTATTGTTAAACTCCCTGATGAAGTGTGCGCTAGTCACACGAAACGCGTAGGAGAAAATAAAAAAGTTTTACAACTCAAGTGTTTCGCAGAGGTGCTGCTCACTGGATTAACTTTTAAAAATTTTAAAAAAAGAGGTGTAGTAAAGTGTAGTGAGGTCTAGCTAGGTGCACTGAAGTGTAGTGAGGTGTAGCGAGGTGTAGTGAAGTGTAGTGAGGTGTCGCGAAGTGGAGTGTAGTGAGGTGTAGTGTGGTGCAGTGAAGTGTAGTGAGGTTTAGTGAGGTGTAGTGAGGTTTAGTAAAGTGCAGTGAGGTGTAGTGAAGTGAAGTGTAGTGATGTGTAGTGAGGTGTAGTGTGGTGTTGTAAAGTGTAGTGAAGTGAGACGTAGTGAGGTGTAGTGTGGTGTTGTAAAGTGTAGTGAAGTGAGACGTAGTGAGGTGTAGTGAAATGTGGTGAGGTGTAGTGAGTTGTAGTTAAGTTTGGTGAGGTGTACCGAGGTGTAGGTAAGTGTAGTGAGGTGTAGTGAGGTGTAGTGAGGTTTAGTAAGGTGTAGTGTTGTAAGTGAGGTGTAGTGAGATGTAGTGAAGTGAAGTGAGGTGTATTGAATTTTATTGAGGTGTAGTGAAGTGTAGTGAGGTGTAGTTAGGTGCACTAAAGTGTAGTGAGGTGTAGCGAGGTGTAGTGAAGTGTAGTGAGGTGTAGTGAGGTGTACTGAAGTGTAGTGAGGTGTAGAGAAGTGAAGCGTAGTGAGGTTTAGTGAGGTGTAGCGGTGAAGTGTAGTAAAGTGAAGTGAGGTGTATTGAAGTGTAGTGAAGTTTAGTAAGGTGTAGTAGTGAGGTGTAGTTAAGAGTAGTGAGGTGTAGTGAAGTGACGTGTAGTGACGTGTAGTTAGGTGCAGTGAGATGTAGTGTGGTTTAGTAAAGTGTAGTGAGGTGTAGTGTGGTGTAGTGAGGTGTAGTGAAGTGGGATCAATTTTACTATGGGTAGTGTCGACCGACATATCGACCGATATGTCGACCGACATGTCGGTCGATGGTCGGTCGATATGTCGGTCGATAGTCGACCGCTAGTCGACCGCCAGTAGGTCGATAGTAGGTCGATAGTAGACCGATATGGCGGTCGATAGTCGGCCGACAAAAAATTGCGTGGTGGTCAACATGACGACCGACTCTCGACCGACAGAGGGAATGTCGTGTCTTGGTGAAATATCGGCCAAGTGTCGGTGGAATATCGGTGAAGTGTCAGTGGTCTATCGGCCGAGTGTCAGTAGTCTATCGGTATCGCTTTTTTTTTTGTCCGACGTAAAGTCCTGTATGGAGTTTACTGAGAATTGTTCAGCGGCTGAGAATGAAGCGTTTTTTAACATGAGATCTGCAAAATTAGCTAATAGCTGAGAAGTACGTAAAGTTTTACTGCCAAACATTAAACTGAAAACAACATCAGCAAAGTGCCGTTTTAAGGCTTGAAATATTTGTGGAACTTTGCTCTGCAACACACGTTGGTTGATAAAGGATTAGAAATATATTGGCGGCTAATTAAATTTCAGAGTAAGAATCTAGGTTTCCATCGAGGCCTGCGACGCAACGCGCGCGAAAGTTTGACCAAGCGCTTTCGCGTTAAAATGCTTCCGTGGTCAACTGAAAAAAAACTGATTCTGCCCAAACGGTTTCACTATGAAATTGTTTTGTGCCTAATGGCGGCTTTATTTTGCTGATTGAATGACGCGTCACAAAAAAGTGAAATTCTGACTAAGCGCTAAGCGCTTCGCTGTGGATTATAAGGGCGGCTTCATTTTTCCTTTCGAGTGATTCGCTGTTTGTTATAATGGCGGATTTTCTTTGGACTAATTATTTGTGTACCACGCGCGCGAAAGTTCGAACACTGTTCTGACCAAGAGCTTTCGCGTTAAAATGTTTCTGTGGTCTTTGAACTGCTTCTGCCGAAGCGTATTCACTATGAAATGGTTTTGTGACTCAAATTTTGTAATAATGCCGGCTTTATTTCGCTGATTGAGTGACGCGCCCCCCAAAAAGTGAAATTCTCACTAAGCGCTTATCGCTTATATGGATCCGACCCAAAGTTTGATATACTTTTTCAAATACAAAAACATGCGTTGAAAACATGGCAACGTTAACCGTATCAGGTATTTTTAATCGATAATTTCATAATTTCATTCGATCATAATATCGTACAGGCAACTGAAAATGCAATATTTTTTTGTAGAGTCGGTTAGCAAGGGCAAGAGTAAACAAAAATCAGCTGCAACTGAAGTGGACACTGACGATGGCCAAAAGTCTGATACTGACATGGGGGAGGACGATTCTATGGAGGACGGTAATTGGGGAAAGGAAACAAAAGACGATGAAGAGGGAGCTGAGCTTGCTCAGAAAAAGACTAAAGGTTAGTTCGTGTGCATGACTGAACAATAACTGGAACATAGCTGATTTATATACAAGTCGAATCCAATGACACTTTCCCTCGGGTATTTGACTTGCTATTAAGGTTACTGTCAACAAAACATGGTCATAATTTTCCCCAAAAAAAATTGGGGCTCTTTAGTTAGACAAAAATTACAAAATCTTAAAAACAACGCGAGATATGCTAGAAAGAGTGTTTTATGGGAACTGGCGAAGGACAGCAAAATGTGTCATAATCCTAGTTTGGAACCGGCATCCTATTGACAATTTCGCGCGCAAAACTCCATGCGAATCTCGAATTTGCATGCCCAGGGGAAGGACTCTCTAATACAAATGACGGGGTTGCTCGTCGTTCATTTTAAATTTACCCTCCTCAAGTGGACCAATCTGGGCTACTGGGCGTGGCTCTATGTTTTTGGACCCTTAAAGATACCTGTTTTTAGCTGTAGGTATCTTGATTTCCTTTCTTATCGCTTTAGACAACCAAAACAGAATGACAGTGGTTTCTTTATTGATATTTATTCGCAAGCAACCTAAAAAGATGAGAGAGATTTTTCTCCTGGAAACCGTAAGCGAGATAGCAATCCCTGATTTTACCCCTAAGACATGTTGACCAAACATGACCTTAACCCTGGGAATTGATATTTTCCTTATAAAATGTCGTAGTCAAAACCCATTGTGGGGTCAGAGAATTACCATATAACATTTCAAACATTTGCAAATTATTTCAGAAACAAAAAAGGTTACATTCACCGATGACTGAACTTAAACTACTCCATTTTCTTTCAGAATTACCGATATCAGGATCTAATCTGGAAGGTTTTCATAAAAGATATAAAGGCGTCCTCCGAATTTTACAGAAACATCGCTGTTCCTTGACAGAAGCTATGCGACGCTTTGGCATCGCACGAAACACGTTAAGAGATTACATTGGCCTGTGTGAGCTCAAGATCGTGGACCCCAGGAGATATGAAAGAATTGTGGGGACTGAGCGCGAGAAGACAGGGAAAATATCCGCCAAGATTATTGAATGTCGTTGCAGGGCTGCTTTGAAAGAATTCAAAACTCGCTTGAATGAATTGAAGGAGGAAAAGCAGCTCCTTCCTTTCTATCCAAAAGACGAATTTTACTCCTAATCATTTTTCGCGAGGCTCTGGCGAAAAGTTTGTTAACTAGGATTATTTTCTTTGACGTTCTGTTGAAAGCAATAGGTTATTTCAAAATGTAGTGGGTTATTATAACAAACAGTAGATCATAAATATGTAACTGTAGGATTTCGACAGAGCCTCAGCTTCTTGACTTCATTTTTGTTGTTTTTATATGTTTCAGTTGTCTTACCAGGCTGGTGGAGTAAAAATTATATTAGCTTTGTGGTAGATAGATAGATAGATAGATAGATAGATAGATAGATAGATAGATAGATAGACTGTTTATTCAGAAATACATCGCAGTCACCAGACTGAATTGCGTATTTTACAGAGAAATATATAAATAAGTAAATGTTAAAAATGGTAACAAGGGTTAATGATTTTTAATGAATTTTTTTAAGGCTGGAGGAGTAAAAATTATTTTAGCTTTGTGATAATAAGGGTTAATGACTTTTAATGAATTTTTTAAAGGCTGGGGGAGTAAAGATTATATTAGATTTGTGAGAAACGATTTTTGATTTTTAATGAATTTTTTTAAAGGCTGGGGGAGTAAAGATTGTATTAGCTTTGTGATAATAAGTCCAAGGACCAGAAGTACACTCCAGTTTAGGCCGCACAGGGTGTGGGTCTAGCTATAGTCACCGACCCCCCCCCTTCCCCCACGCCCCACCCCGCACAGGGTATGGGTCTAGCCACCCGCCCCCAACCCTCCTGCCAGCCCCCTCCCCCACCACCACCGCCATCTCTGCCCCCCCAAAATATATATAGAGTCCAGTCCAGGTTCTAAGTTTTTGGCTGCGTGGGGTATGGATCTAGTCACCGACACCCCCACTCTCCCCCTCTCCCCGCACCAAAAAAAAATGAGAGTCTGTAGTCCAGAGTCCATGTTCTAGAGTCCATTCCAGATTTTACGTTTTGACCGCGTGGGATATGGAGCCAGTCACCGTAATTAAATTAATTAAAATGCGTACCACCAAACACCACTATCTGCACCAACTGACAACAGCGACCACAAGTACAAACATGTATTCGACTGATTGCACCATCACTTGCAATCGTGACAGCTGATGACGTAATATCTGATGACGTAATGGTCTAAATCTGAAACCTCCGGCCTTGCACATGTAACTTCATGAAAGAACGCAAATACTAAAAATAAATCAAACTAAATAAATCAAACTAAAAATAAAATTTCCAAGAAAATGAAAAATGGAATTATAACCCTTAAAGTAACGTTACTTTCCACCACTAGCGAAGGAATTAATAAATCTGTTTTTGCTTTTGCCACGCAATCTGTAGTTTATCCCGCTTCAGTATGATGGGAATTTCCCGATCAGTGAAGTAATGTAAACATGTCAAGGCACGTTTCATGTACTTGCGTTTCCGAACTCCTTTCGATTGCAAGACAAGGGAAAATCCTTTCACCAAAAATACAAGAATACACGGGGAATCAGAGTTTAATAGACTATTCCTACTCTCAAGCGAAACGGTTAAAAGTAGCGTGATTATATGTATCAATTTCGCTGACGTCAAGACATTCCACATGTGTAACGCAACCAGTGACCTGCCTTACCGTACTCGGTTTAAATAACCGGATATATTTTTATATTAAATAAATACTAGAAGAGTCGCAGAATATTCTGTAGGTCAACAATTAAATAAACCCTAAACGCTACTTGATCCACATACCGCGTGATCCGCGTGATCTGCCTCGTACTGGATAGGTAAGTTGAAGCATTTTTGAAGGCGCTTATCATAATATTTTTTAACAGTTGTAGTTTTGGTAACTTGAGTTTGGTAACTACTTCTCTTTAAGTATTATTTATGGTAAAATAATTATTTTAAAAAAAATTCTTAAAGTCCAGCGTCCAGAGTCCATTGTCCAATCCAGATTTTAAGTTTTGGCCGCGTGGGGTATGAATCTAGTCACCGACACACGACATAAAGGGTCGAACATGACCCGCGCTCGCTTCGCGCGGTTAAAAATCACGGGTAAAACATGAAATGCTGCGTGACCATCAACCTCGTATCCAGGCTCTCTCTCCTTTTCCTCCCTTGTCGTCGATACTCGAAAGATTATAGAGAGTTAGCCTAAAGAAACCCGACTCACCAAAGCTAAGGTAGCCATCCACGTGATTATCATACCATTCCTCTATTACAATGGCCACACTCTAAAGGATCGGCAAGTAAATGCCGTGCTTGAACGGTTGAACACTTGAACAGTTCTAAACGCAAACCCCTTTCCAGGTTCAAATCTATAGCCAAAGCTGTTCACCGCCGTCTAAACTCCCACGGGATTCAAAAGTGATGAACAAACAACTAAAAATAAAGAGTCGGACTTATAGCCCTTGCCTAACGGGAAATTTTTGACGACCAAACATAAACATTGTTTGGTGATCAAACATTTTGATGTTGAACTAGGGAATGAAATGACAGTGAAGTATCGGTGAAACATCGGCCAAATGTCGACCGAGTGTCGGCAAAGTATCAGTGAATTGTCGGTCAAATATCGACCGACTGTCTACCGATATATCGACCGACTATCGGTCGACATATATCGGTCGGCAGTCGGCCGACTATCGACCGCCATATCGGTCTACTATCGACCTACTGGCGGTCGACTAGCGGTCGACTATCGACCGACATATCAACCGACCATCGCTCGACATATCGGTCGATATGTCAGTCGACACTACCCATAGTAAAATTGATCCGTGAGGTGTAGTGAAAATTAGTGAAGTGTGGTGAAGTGTAGTGTGGTGTAGTGAGGTGAAGTGAAGTGAGGTTTAGTGAGGGTTGTGAAGTGTAGTGAGGTGTAGTTAGGTGTAGTGAAGTGTAGTGAGGTGTGCCGAGGTAAAGCGAGGTGTCGTGAAGCTTAGTGAAGTGTAGTGAGGTGTATTGAGGTGTAGTGAATTGTAGTGAGGTGTAGTGACGTGTACTAAAGTGTAGTCAGGTGAAATAAGGTGTAGTGAGGTGTAGTGAAGTGTAGTAAGGTGTAGTGAAGTATAGTGAGGTGTGCTGAGGTGTAGTGAAGTGTACTGAGGTGTAGTGAGGTGTAGTATGGTGAAGTGAGGTGCAGTGAGGTGTAGTGAAGTGTAGTGAGGTGTAGTGAAGTATAGTGAGGTGTGCTGAGGTGTAGTGAAGTGTAGTGAGGTATAGTGAGGTGCAGTGAGGTGTAGTATGGTGAAGTGAGGTGCAGTGAGATGTAGTGAAGTGTAGTGAGGTGTAGTGAAGTTTAGTGAGGTGTAGTGAAGTATGGTGAGGTGTGCTGAGGTGTAGTGAAGTGTAGTGAGGTATAGTGAGGTGTAGTGAGGTGTAGTATGGTGAAGTGAGATGCAGTGTGGTGTAGTGAAGTGTAGTGAGGTGTAGTGAGGTGAAGTGGAGTGTAGTGAGGTGTATTGAAGTGTAGTGAGGTGTAGTAAAGTGAAGCGTAGTGAGGTGTAGTGAGTTGTAGTTACGGGTATGGAGGTGTACCGAAGAGTAGTGAAGTGTAGTGAGGTGTAGTGAAGTGTAGTGAGGTGTAGTGAGTTGTCGTTAAGTGTATTGAGGTGTAATGAGGTGTAGTGAAGTGTAGTGAGGTGTAATGAAGTGTAGTTAGGTGTCGTGAAGTGCAGTGTAGTGAGTGTCGTGAGGTGTAGTGAAGTATAGTAAGGTTTGCTGAGGTGTAGTGAGGTGTAGTATGGTGAAGTGAGGTGTACCGAGGTGTAGTGAAGTGTAGTGAGGTGTAATGAAGTTTAGTTAAGTGTCGTGAAGTGCAGTGTAGTGAGTGTCGTGAGGTGTAGTGGGGTGCAGTGTAGTGTAGTGAGGTGTAGTGAGGTGTAGTGAAGTGCAGTGATGTGAGGTGTAGTGAGTTGTAGTTAGGTGCAGTGAGGTGTAGTGAAGTGTAGTGAGGTGTAGTGAAGTGAAGCGTAGTGAGGAGTAGTGAGTTGTAGTTAAGTCTATTGAGGTGTACCGAGGTGTAGTGAACTGTAGTGAGGTGTACTGAAGTGTACTGGGGAGTACTGAAGTGTAATTAATTGTAGAGAGGTGTAGTGAGGTTTAGTGAAGTGTAGTGAGGTGCAGTGAGGTGTAGCGAGGTGTAGTGTGGTGTAGTGAGGTGTAGTGAGGTGTAGTTAAGTGTAGTGACGTGTAGTGACGTGTAGTAAAGTGTACTAAGGTGCAGTGAGCTATAGTGAAGTGTGGTGAGGTTTAGTGACGTGTAGAGAGGTGTAGTGAAGATTAGTGAGGTGTAGTGAAATGTAGTGAGGTGCAATGAGAATTAGTGAAGTGTAGTGAGGTGTCGCGAAGTGGAGTTTAATGAGGTGTAGTGTGGTGCAGTGAAGTGTAGTGAGGTGTAGTGAGGCGTAGTAAAGTGCAGTGAGGTGTAGTGAAGTGAAGTGTAGTGAGGTGTAGTGAGGTGTAGTGAGGTGTAGTAAGGTGTAGTAAGGTGTAGTGTGGTAAGTGAGGTGTAGTGAGGTGTAGTGAAGTGAAGTGAGGTTTATTAAATTTTAGTGAGGTGTAGTGAAGTGTAGTGAGGTGTAGCTAGGTGCACCGAAGTGTAGTGAGGTGTAGCGAGGTGTAGTGAAGTGTAGTGAGGTGTAGTGAGGTGCAGTGGGACTTAGTGAAGTGTAGTGAGGTGTCGCGAAGTGGAGTGTAGTGAGGTGTATTGTGGTGCAGTGAAGTGTAGTGAGGTGTAATGAGGTTTAGTAAAGTGCAGTGAGGTGTAGTGAAGTGTAGTGATGTGTAGTGAGGTGTAGTGTGGTGTTGTAAAGTGTAGTGAAGTGAGACGTAGTGAGGTGTAGTGTGGTGTTGTAAAGTGTAGTGAAGTGAGACGTAGTGAGGTGTAGTGAAATGTGGTGAGGTGTAGTGAGTTGTAGTTACGTTTGGTGAGGTGTACCGAGGTGTAGTTAAGTGTAGTGAGCTGTAGTGAGGTGTAGTGAGGTTTAGTAAGGTGTAGTGTTGTAAGTGAGGTGTAGTGAGATGTAGTGAAGTGAAGTGAGGTGTATTGAATTTTATTGAGGTGTAGTGAAGTGTAGTGAGGTGTAGTTAGGTGCACTAAAGTGTAGTGAGGTGTAGCGAGGTGTAGTGAAGTGTAGTGAGGTGTACTGAAGTGTAGTGAGGTGTAGAGAAGTGAAGCGTAGTGAGGTTTAGTGAGGTGTAGCGGTGAAGTGTAGTAAAGTGAAGTGAGGTGTATTGAAGTGTAGTGAAGTTTAGTAAGGTGTAGTAGTGAGGTGTAGTTAAGAGTAGTGAGGTGTAGTGAAGTGACGTGTAGTGACGTGTAGTTAGGTGCAGTGAGATGTAGTGTGGTTTAGTAAAGTTTAGTGAGGTGTAGTGTGGTGTAGTGAGGTGTAGTGAAGTGTAGTGAGGTGTAGTGAAGTTTCGTGAAGTGTGGTGAAGTGTAGTGTGGTGTAGTGAGGTGCAGTGAAGTGAGGTTTAGTGAGGGTTGTGAAGTGTAGTGAGGTGTAGTTAGGTGTAGTGAAGTGTAGTGAGGTGTAGTGAGGTGTGCCGAGGTAAAGCGCGGTGTCGTGAAGCTTAGTGACGTGTAGTGAGGTGTATTGAGGTGTAGTGAATTGTAGTGAGGTGTAGTGACGTGTACTAAAGTGTAGTCAGGTGAAATAAGGTGTAGTGAGGTGTAGTGAAGTGTAGTAAGGTGTAGTGAAGAATAGTGAGGTGTGCTGAGGTGTAGTGAAGTGTACTGAGGTGTAGTGAGGTGTAGTATGGTGAAGTGAGGTGCAGTGAGGTGTAGTGAAGTGTAGTGAGGTGTAGTGAAGTATAGTGAGGTGTGCTGAGGTGTAGTGAAGTGTAGTGAGGTATAGTGAGGTGTAGTATGGTGACGTGAGGTGCAGTGAGATGTAGTGAAGTGTAGTGAGGTGTAGTGAAGTTTAGTGAGGTGTAGTGAAGTATAGTGAGGTGTGCTGAGGTGTAGTGAAGTGTAGTGAGGTATAGTGAGGTGTAGTATGGTTAAGTGAGATGCAGTGTGGTGTAGTGAAGTGTAGTGAAGTGTAGTGAGGTGTAGTTAGGTGAAGTGGAGTGTAGTGTAGTGAGGTGTATTGAAGTGTAGTGAGGTGTAGTAAAGTGAAGCGTAGTGAAGTGTAGTGAGTTGTAGTTACAAGTATGGAGGTGTACCGAAGAGTAGTGAAGTGTAGTGAGGTGTAGTGAGGTGTAGTGAAGTGTAGTGAGGTGTAGTGAGTTGTCGTTAAGTGTATTGAGGTGTAATGAGGTGTAGTGAAGTGTAGTGAGGTGTAGTGAAGTGTAGTGAGATGTAATGAAGTGTAGTTAGGTGTCGTGAAGTGCAGTGTAGTGAGTTTCGTGAGGTGTAGTGAAGTATAGTAAGGTTTGCTGAGGTGTAGTGAAGTGTAGTGAGGTATAGTGAGGTGTAGTGAGGTGTAGTATGGTGAAGTGAGGTGCAGTGAGGTGTAGTGAAGTGTAGTGAGGTGTAGTGAGGTGTAGGGAAGTTTAGTGAGGTGTAGTGAGGTGTACTGAAGTGTAGTAAGGTGTAGTGTGGTGAAGTGAGGTGTAGTGAGGTGTAGTGAGGTGTAGTGAAGTTAAGTTAGGTGTAGTGAAGTGTAGTGATGTGCATTGAGGTGTAGTGAAGTGTAGTGAGGTGTAGTGAGGTGTACTGAAGTGTAGTGAGGTGTAGTGAAGTGAAGCGTAGTGAGGTGTAGTGAAGTGTAGTGAGTTGTAGTTAAGGTTATTGAGGTGTACCGAGGTCTAGTGAAATGTAGTGAGGCGTCGTTAAGTGTAGTGAGGTGTAGTAAAGTGTAGTGTAGCGAGGTTTCGTGAAGTGTAGTGTGGTGTAGAGAAGTGTGGTGATTTTTAGTGAGGTGTAGTGAGGTGTAGTGTGGTGTAGTAAAGTGTAGTGAGGTGTAGTGAAGTGACGTGTAGTGAGGTGTAGTGAAGTGACGTGTAGTGAGGTGTAGTGAGGTGTAGTATGGTATAGTGAAGTGTGGTGAGGTGTAGTGAAGTGACGTGTAGTGACGTGAAGTGAGGTGTAGTGAAGTGTAGTGAGGTATAGGGAAGTGTAGTAAGGTGTAGTGAGGTGTAGGGAAGTGTAGTGAGCTGTAGTGAGGTGTACTGAAGTGTAGTAAGGTGTAGTGTGGTGAAGTGAGGTATAGTGAGGTGTAGTGAAGTGAAGTGAGGTGTAGTAAAGTATAGTGAGGTGTGATGAGGTGTAGTGAAGTGTAGTGAGGTATGGTGAGGTGTAGTGAGGTGTAGTGTGGTGAAGTGAGGTGCAGTAAGGTGTACTGAAGTGAAGTGAGGTGTACTGAAGTGTAGTGAAATGTAGTTAGGTGTAGTAAAGTGAAGCGTAGTGAGGTTTAGTGAGTTGTAGTTAAGTGTAGTGAGCTATAGTGAGTTGTAGTGAAGTTTATTGAGGTGTACCGAGGTCTAGTGAAATGTAGTGAGGTATAGTGAGGTGTAGTGAAGTGTAGTGAGCTATAGTGAGTTGTAGTGAAGTTTATTGAGGTGTACCGAGGTCTAGTGAAATGTAGTGAGGTGTCGTTAAGTGTAGTGAGGTGTAGTAAAGTGTAGTGTAGCGAGGTTTCGTGAGGTGTAGTGTGGTGTAGTGAAGTGTGGTGATGTTTAGTGAGGTGTAGTGAGGTTTAGTGTGGTGTAGTAAAGTGTAGTGAGGTGTAGTGAAGTGACGTGTAGCGAGGTTTCGTGAGGTGTAGTGTGGTGTAGTGAAGTGTGGTGATGTTTAGTGAGGTGTAGTGAGGTGTAGTATGGTATAGTGAAGTGTGGTGAGGTGTAGTGAAGTGACGTGTAGTGAAGTGAGGTGTAGTGAAGTGTAGTGAGGTGTAGTGAGGTGTAGGGAAGTGTAGTGAGGTGTAGTGTGGTGTAGGGAAGTGTAGTGAGGTGTACTGAAGTGTAGTAAGGTGTAGTGTGGTGAAGTGAGGTGTAGTGAAGTGAAGTGAGGTGTAGTGAAGTGTAGTGATGTGCATTGAGGTGTAGTGAAGTGTATTGAGGTGTAGTGAGGTGTAGTGTGGTGTAGTGAAGTGTGGTGATGTTTAGTGAGGTGTTGTGAGGTGTAGCGTGGTGTAGTAAAGTGTAGTGAGGTGTAGTGAGGTGTAGTATGTAATAGATCAAACACGAGAGACAGTGTTTCATCAGGATATCCAAACACCGAGAAGAGAGTTGAAAATACGACCCACAGCGGAGTATTTTTAATGAACTTCGAGGTGTTTGGATAGCCGATGAAACACTGTCTCGAGTGTTTGATCTATCTTCTCAATCGAAACTAAAACTACGGTGAAAACGAAGAAATAAAATCGTAAAAATCTATGCTAATTAAGATCACATTTCCAAACCACGGTTACGGTTCTGATTTCCTTTGTTTTAACGTGATGAATTATTAATGAGTTTGAGAAGGTATAGTGAAGTGTGGTGAGGTGTAGTGAAGTGACGTGTAGTGAAGTGAAGTGAGGTTTAGTGAAGTGTAGTGAGGTGTAGTGAGGTGTAGGGAAGTGTAGTGAGGTGTACTGAGGTGTAGGGAAGTGTAGTGAGGTGTAGTGAGGTGTACTGAAGTGTAGTAAGGTGTAGTGTGGTGAAGTGAGGTGTAGTGAGGTGTAGTGAAGTGAAGTGAAGTGAGGTGTAGTGAAGTGTAGTGATGTGCATTGAGGTGTAGTGAAGTGTAGCGAGGTGTAGTGAGGTGTTGTGTGGTGTAGTAAAGTGTAGTGAGGTGTAGTGAAGTGACGTGTAGAGAGGTGTAGTGAAGTGTAGTGATGTGCATTGAGGTGTAGTGAAGTGTAGTGAGGTGTAGTGAGGTGTACTGACGTGTAGTGAGGTGTAGTGAAGTGTAGTGAGGTGTTGTGAAGTTTAGTGAAGTGCAGTGAAGTGTAGTGTGGTGTAGTGAGGTGCAGTGAAGTGAGGTTACACATTAATTTATCCGTATATTATTTATTGTAATTCTACGTGGTCTTCCACTTATGTATCTAATTTAAATAGAATTTATTATCTACAAAAACGGGCAGTGCGAGTTGTTACAAATTCAGAATATCGAGCACATACTGCTCCTCTTTTTTCGAAACTGAAAATTTTAGACATCTTCCAAATCAACACCTTTGATATTGCTAAATTCATGTTTCGCTACCACAATAATCTGCTGCCACCACTCTTTCTCAATCTGTTTACGACAAACAGTCAAGTCCATAATTATGACACAAGAACATCTGGCAATTATCGTGTGCATTCCTGTCGCACGAACATCAAGAAATTTACAATTCTTTACCAAGGACCTAGGATCTGGAACTGTCTTCCTGCCTCTATTATCAATTTGTCAAGCTTTCCTACGTTTAAGAAAAAAGTGCTAGAGTTTTTATTAAAATAATCTCTGAGTTAGTATCTGCCGCACTCCTCCGCAGCCCTTATCTTGTCGTATATTGTGATGTCGAGGTGGCCTCTCCTAAAAGCCTAGTGGTTTCCTGAGGTCTCCTCGCCTAACAACCTGCTGTATATCTTTAAAAAACTTGTAACATAAAGGCAAATAAATGAAATGAAAATGAAAAGGTTTAGTGAGGGGTTGTGAAGTGTAGTGAGGTGTAGTTAGGTGTAGTGAAGTGTAAGTGAGGTTTAGTGAGGTGTGCTGAGGTGTAGCGAAGTGTAGTGAAGTTTAGTGAAGTGTAGTGAGGTGTAGTGAATTGCAGTGAGGTGTAGTGAAGTGCAGTGAAGTGTAGTGAGGTGTCGTGAAGTGAAGTGTAGTGAGTGTAGTGAAGTGTAGTGAGGTGAACTACTTTCGCAGCCAGTGGTTACATACGTATAATCCTTCTACTTTTAATCCAGCTTTTTTTAGTTTTTCTAAAACTAAACCATTTAGTTGAAATGCCGGAAAGGTGCGTTGCCGCTCTTTGTGACAACGTTAATGATCCCGAAAATAACATCAGTCTACACTGAATTCCTTTTCCGTTTTTTGGCGAAACATGCCCGATTAAACAGAGGAGACGAAACCGGTGGGTAAACTTCGAGGAAGGTTCCTGAACCTACGTCACAGATATCAGTCACGTGGTCATTTTGAGTACGTTACTCTTGTGATCAGCGGCAGGGGTCGACCGCAAGAAAATAGAATTTTGAACTTTGTAAAAATTCGTAAGAAAAATTGCGTTTTATCCAAATCGAAAAATTTTTTTGCAGAAGTTTATTTGGTGAAATGTATAATTAGATGAGCGAAAATTTTTTTTGACATTATGGGCACTGCTAACATTCCTTGCTAACATTCCTTATAGAGGGGGTAAGTTTCTAAAGAAACTGTGGTGCTGCATCGGTGGGAAGTATAACAATATAATTTGGTTTGTTTCAACTGGGTTGATAATGTCAATTGGCCACCGTAAAGAGATTCAAGAGCTGACGTTTCGAGCGTTAGCCCTTCGTCGGAGCGAATCAAGGAATTGTGCTGTTCTAGAGTTTTACGGCTTTCCGTGTTTCCTTGGTGAAGGGAAAGGCCGCAGACTGCCAAAAACAACTCAATTGAAGTGCGTCGTTGTCGATTTTGAAAAATTCGTCGTTTCCTTCTACGATGTCAGTAGCGCCGGGAACCTTATCTGTAGGAAATTCTTTGCGTAAATTATCTCCCAACTCGTAAACGGGATCACCATCACTATCTGTTTCTTCTTTGACCCATCCCATGTCTTTGGCCAATTGATATCCCACGAACACTTTTGGGTAATTCTTGCCTCCGAAATACGTGTCGATATTATCCAATACGAATTGGTCTTTGTCAGCATACATTTGCGTGTAAAACCTCTTGAATTTTACGATGTCCTCACCATCTTCGTCTTGGCCTTCTGTCACATCTTGTCCCAATTGAGCATCAACAATGCTGATGTTTTCTAGTTTCCGATAGTACAATCTCTTGATGGCTGTCATAAATTGCGTGCCGTTGGTGATGTTGAACTTGTTCAATACATCTTCAGTGATGAGGAGTTGTTGTTCTACATAAACTTCCGCGTCAACATCTTCCAACAAGTCCCATTCGAACCGAAACAAGAAGGGATCCTTGATGAGGACACGAGGTGGTGCTTTTGGCACGTGAATACTGGTCATACCCACTTTCCATCCAGATTCCTTGAAACGCAACGGGTAAGGCAAACGATTCTTGAAGTGATGGGGTTGATTGTCGGGGAATTCCACGCGGTTCGATCGATTGGTGAGTCTCAGGTAAAATTCCCTCATAGCGATTCCAGAGCTGAACGTTCGATCCAACTGTTATACTTCTCTGGCCATCCTTTCCATTCAACCAACACTTTAGTACCTTTTCGTTTCAACATTCTTTCTACTTGAAACAGATCCTCGTCGCCTTGCAGGACTTTTTGCAATTGTTCCTTGTAAAATGTTCCTTTGACAGGCGTTCCGTCGTATTCGTTGATCTTGTAGGTGGTGACGGGTGGACCAGGTCTGACATCACTCACGACGAAAATTTCTTCGGTCCAGCCTGGCAAATAACTTTTCTTGAACGTACGGAATTTTTTGTTGAGTCGTACCTTATCACCCACTTTCAACAAAGTACGTCGTTTGGGTTTTTTGCCTTGCAATTTTTTGGCATACAAATTCATCCACACGTTGTGTTCGTTTTTATAGTTGACTCGATTTGGAGCCATGCCGATACTTCTATGAAACGACGCATTGTATCCCTTCACCAAAGCGGGAAGTGCAGACATGTAATTCAATGTGTTTTTGACGGTAAAATAACGATACATGCGTTCCTTGAAGGTACGATTGAATCGTTCCGCAATACTGGCTTTCGTGTCACCTGCCGTCGAAAAATGGTTGATCTTCTTCCGTTTCATCAATTCAGCAAAGGTCTTGTTATAAAATTCTTTTCCATCATCGGTTTGTAAATTCTGAGGTGTACGTCCTTTGGCGCGTTTCAGGATTTTTTCAAAAGCTTCCGTCACCGATTTTCCCATCTTGTTTTTCACGGGTTCTATCCACGCGTATTTGGACAACACGTCCAAAACGATCAGCAGGTAATGGTTACCTTTGTTTTGTTTGGCCAAGGTTTGCACTTCCACCAAATCAGCTACCCATTGTTGATCGATATTGAACACCAAGACGGGAGAAGTAGTGTATCGTCTCCTTCTGGGTTTATGAAGCGTGTATCCCAATTCTCTTTCCAAGAGTTTCTTGACTCTGTTGACAGGTAATTTCTGAGCCTTGGCAAATCGTTCAATACCTCCCAAACTACCAGGTTCGGTGGGATCGCGGTAATCTTTCAAGATGCTTTGATCATTTTTCTTCTTCTTCTTCCTTTCACCTTTCATTGTCGACGGCTTCACGCAGTGCAAAGAAACTGCGTCTCACGATCGACAGTCGCATTCTATATATGATGTCGTACCATTCCGTTGCATGTTTCTGTTTTTTCAACCACAACACAAAGGGAACCAATCGAAATGCATTGCATGCCACGTCCACCTCGTCGAACAGGTCTAAGGGATTACATTCATTTTCGTAGGGTAACTCGAAGATTTCGTCGACTCTCGACCACACTTTATCGCACAAATCACACACGGTCGTCCACCTAATCTTTTCTTCCATCTCTGCGCTGCTCCACTGCACTACTCTGTCTTCATCCGATCATTTATATATTTTGGGTGCGCATCACCCCGATTTTTTTGCCTTATATGGAGTGTTCGCTCTGTACAAAGGTCGATTCACAGCACCGTATAAGGAGTAGTTGACGCATTTGTAAAGTCCAAAGATCATCGCGCCACTTTGACGTGACTGGTTTTAACGGGTTTCAGTAACTGGTTTGACTGCTGGCGTTACTCGATTCTGATTGGCCGTTTGGTTTTATATAAAGCAGAATGCTTTTTCGTTGTTCATCACTTCAAGAATGGAGCAAGCAGAGATGTCGGAGATCAAGAAAGAAGAAGAAGTAACCGACCAAATAAAGTTTTCGCAAAGTGAACAAGGTAACTATATTCATTATCAATCTGGTGACGCATCGCCAATTTTGACTAAAAAAAAAAGTCAAACCGCGGTAAAAAGAAGAAGAAAGGAGATGAATCTCCCACACGTTACATGTTGCCTAAAGATTACCCACCGGCTTCCAACAAGAAGAAGAAGACAGAACTCGTGGAAGTGATGGAAGAGGGTGAAATACCGTCGTACGATGAAGCCATTGATTTTTTCAACAAGTTCTTTCCACAAGCAGAAGTGAATTGTCCGATTCACAACAATGTTCCACTTCAAGAAAAAACAGCAAGCAATGGATGGAAGTATCTGGTTTGCGGTGTGGGAGGAGATGATCATTGTTTTGTCTTGGTGGACAAAAACGACGCCAAAACGTATATCGACATCGTTCGAAATACGAACACTGTGATGACTTACTACTCAAACAACCTGGATAAATTGTTGTGTTACTGCGACGAACCGACCATTCTCAGCATCTCCAGTTCGCCGAAGAATCCAGATCGCCCTTACTTCCGCTGCAGACGAAACATGTGCAAGTTCTTTCAATGGGCTGATTTGCTACCGAGAGGAAAAGTCTTGGCTTGGATAGAAGGAGGAAAACGTCAACATGGTAACACCCATTGGTCCAGAGATGAACAAGGTTACCCATTGAGAGGACAAGATTCTCCTTGGTATCACAAACCCACCTACACAGATATCAATTCCATTCCTTTTGATCAATCGTTGTGGCTGGAGTGTCAAAAAGTAAACATCGCGTTTTTGGAACAGAATCAAGAGGTGATAAGTCCTCCAGAAATAAGGGGATGTCACTATACCGAAGAGAATGAACCTGCGTTGAAGAATCAGATTTACATCAGACGTCTGATGAAGAAGCATGGACTGACAGAATGAAAGAGAAAGTGTGTATGATATTGGACTTGGAGGGATTTTTCGTCAACAAGAAATTTCAAGTGCGAGAACTGGGATATTACGCTTGGACAGGAGATCACGGACGATACGCATTTTACGCAAAAGTACCTTGGTACAATTTATCCACAGAAGACAAAAGAACTGTTGCCTATCAAAAGTATAACATTCACGGACTGACGTACGATCCAATAAAACAAGAAAGAGGATACGAGTCTCACCAGTTGGAAGAGATATTAATGAATTTGTATCAGAACAACAAATGCAATGAAAGATATGTAATAGCCTACAAAGGAGGACATGTGGAAAAAGATTTGTTGAATAGACTTAACATTCAAAGTTTAAACCTTGAAGTGTATAATTGTCCTAAATACGAAATACTAAAATCGAGTGTTGTTGAGCCTTTGCCCGATTGCGGATTTCATTTCAATTGTTGTAACACTCATTGCAGCATGGTCGAATGTCATGCTTTTTGGTTATGGATGAACACTTACGCAGAATAAAATCAGACTTTTTTTTCAAACAACATTGTTTTATTTACATTTCTCTTACCATACATTTCTTCTAACAATTTACAAAAGTATTCACTATGAGCGAGTAAAACATGCTCATCATGCATCTAACGTTTACAAATCATGATACTACAAACAAAAAGCCTTCACGAAATCTATACGAGCGAGTGCTTTATCAAGATTCTCACCCAGAAAAATGGTAGTAAAGTTCCACTCCTCGATATCGTAATATTCTCCATATATTGATCCACAGCAAGTAAGAAAAACGCGACCACCCCACTTGGCTGTTATCTTGCCCCATTTTATCTCCTTCACAAACTTCTCGTGATGACTGTTGTGCACTCTGTGGATAGGCTGTGTACATGTAGGAGGTTCCTGGCCACAGACTACACAGCATGAAGGCAAATTTCTACAAGACATGACTGATGAAATAAAACAAAAATCAAAATGATAACGCAATAAAATACAGAACAACGGTCGATGAAATAGTTAACAACATGTTCATAAAATGTTCATAAAATGTTCATAAAAATGTTCCATTAAATGGTTACGCCATAAAATTCCGAAATGTTCGTCTTCCCATACAAAACAAAGTCCGCCTTTCGAATGGCGTCACGCAACTGCCACAAGTGATTGTGGTGTTCTTCTCCTCCTCTTGTGACGCGTGCAATCCCACGAATGGTTATTATCAGCCTGCGCAAAACTTTGACCAGCTTCCTGTATCTCTTTGTCCCCATATTTTCTCTATCTTCCACCAACATCCTCTCACAGTCGACAAGTCTTACTTTGCACTCGCGAAAAACATCAATTGGTTCCATCACTCACCTCAGTTTAAAGACTCAAATGACAACTGGTAGTGTGGGATGGAAAGCCTTATATACATTCAAAACAGGTCACGTGATATCAACCAATCAGGAACCAGCTCATGGCCTATATAAGTAACTCACTTGCAGCGTTTGCTTCATTCTCAAGTTTGACACAAGATGGCAAGCAACGATGAGAGAGAGAAGTTATGGAGGAAGAAAGGGCCGATGCAATGGGAGTTTCTTGGAGAAGAAAACGAAGCAGAAGAAGAGGTAAGAAGTCATTGGGATGTATTGCCAGAAGAAATCAAAGAAAAGATACAATGGGCAAGTGTAGAAATGCATGTACGGGAACGATTGAACACTTGTTGCAAGATTAAGCAGCTAAATGAAGATAATCATTATCTCCATCTGCCTGTGACTTTGGCCTTTCAACACTACACATGCATGAAAACTGTCATGTTAGACAAGAGCAAAACAGAATTTGGAACTTGGGAATTAATTCATTTATTCTTGGATCCTTGCCAAAGTTGCGATTTATTCATCTCTCGTTACGAAGAAAAAACAAATGAAACGGGACAAATTGTAAATCAAGGAACATTGTATGGTAATTCGGATCGAATTCCTTTCATGAAAACGGATGAAAACAATGAACGTTGGTTTCATCAAGAATGTATAATGCATGATCACCCTGACAAACATGGACATTGTTGCCTGTGTTCAACACATTTCGATCCGGCAGCGTGCGATGACTTTCGTCACTTCTTTTATCCCAGAGATGAAAAGTACGATGAAATCAAAAAGTTACCGTTTTGCGATGAAGGCAAATTGGTTGTTCATTTTCTTGTTTGAAATTCGCAGACAATCAGTCATTGGGACATTCTTCCCGTAGAAATACAACAAAAGATACAATGGAAAGCGGATCGTTTGATGATTGAGATAAAACGCAATCGCAATTTGAAATATTGGTTCAACTTGAAAGTTGTATTGGATCAATGTTGTCATTGCGGATTCTTCATAGACATGAGACATCGCATCGATGAAGAAGGAAATTTCAAGAAGAACAGATTCGTATTTCGAAAAAGTTACAACGACTTTGGTCATTAAAAATATTTCAATCACATTTGGGACATTGATCGTTTACCTTCTCGCATGATTGAACAGAGTGGGGAAAAAATAACGTCGTGGAAACAATACATTCGTACCGTGACCGTGGGAGAATGCGTAACATTTTACGACGGAGGATTATGGATACACCCAGATTGCATTATACCCTATCACATTTCTATTCGCAGGGAATGGGAGTCAACCCATGGGATCGATTACCAGACGAACTGAAACGAATCATACAGCGACAAGCTGATGAAATCATGATCAACCTCATTCACCATTTACCTTATTGGTCCGCTTTGTTCAATTACTTGGACCCTCGTATTTATTGTCATAGTTTCATATACTATGATTCAATGGAAAAACCTCCGTCATATCTATGGTTAAAATCGCGTTTACCTTGGCACTATTACACAACAAAGGGAAGACATGTATCTGCATTGTACGTTGACAGAATCAAAAACGATGTATCTCCATTTTACATTGACAGAATTGACAACAAAAACAGAATAAAACCAGAACCAAGATGGATCCATTGCTATTGCATCGGAAATCACTTTCTATGCTCAAACTTTTCACCGTGATCACATTTCTATTCGCAGGAAGCGGGAGTCAATCACTGGAAACTATTACCAGACGAACTGAAACGAATCATACAACGAAAAGCCGATCAAATCACCATCAATATCATTCACCATTCGCCTTATTGGAATGCTTTGGATTCGATCTTGGACCCTTGTATTCATTGTAACACTTTCATTTTCACTTGCGGCACGAGATACTGTCCACTATCTCTATGGCACAAATGCACTTTACCTTGGTACTATTTCGCAAATGATGGAGACGTAAATGAGTTTTTCATTGACAAATTCAAACAAGCAGACTTACAACGCACAAGAGAAGTACTGAAAAATCATTCTGAATCAAAATGGATTCATTTGTATTGCATCGGAAATTACCTTTTATCCTTTCCAGTACAAAAAAGACCAAGATTAAAAAGAATGTTTCCTATCTTTTAACAGATGAGTCCATGGGATTTTCTACCGGAAGAGATAAAACTAAAGATTTTGTGGATGGCTGATAAAATGGAACGCAAATTGGAACATAGAAGATTCAGGCAACATTTAAGAAACTACACAAAACCATGTGCCACGTGCGGTTTGTTCTTGGACATGAATCAACGAATAAACAAAAGGGGAGACATCTACGGTTCACCACGCAATATCCTTGATTTCGAACGCATGCCTAACATAAAGAATGAATTCGGTAAAGAAGATTGGCATCACTACGAATGCGTAAAAGAGCGTTTTCATCCCATGGTGCAACATTACTTAAATCATTATCAACAATATCATTACAAACAAAAGAAGCAAAACATAAGAAGAAGGAAACTCATATTCACCATGTCTCTCGCTGATTGACTTTTTTTTCGGTCTTTTCACAGAGTCATTGGAATTTTCTGCCAGAAGAAATGAAACGAAAAATTAAATGGCTTTCGGACAAATCGCATGTGGAAGACAAACTCAAACACAACCATAGATTTTGGTACAAGTTTCACTTACGATTATCTCCTTGTCGACTTTGCGGTCACTTCGTGGACACGAGAGAGAGAATAGAAGCGTCAGGGAACTTCAAACAAGATGATGTATACCCTGTGATGTGTAGGATAGCTCATCAGACATTAGAGCATCCGTATATAAATCAATGGGAATATTGGCATGGACTAACGGATGAGGGTCACCTTTTTTATCAATAATGAGACCTCCCTTTGAACACACATGTTTTGATTGCAGATAAAGAGTCACTGGGACAGTTTACCGGAAGAATTGAAAAGATACATTCAATGGCAGGCAGATCTCATGCACGTAAAAGAGAAAAAGAAAATGTGGTCAAAAACATTGAACACTTTCAGTTATTGTCGACGTTGCAATTTTTTTCTGGAAATGAGACACAGGCTTTGGAAAAATGGAGACATACGAGGAAACCCCACATTTATAGACAACACATGGCGAATACCAACCATGTGTCATGTAAATCCCAGTCAATCAGATTGGCATCACAATTATTGTTGTCTTGACATGATTGCAGATTGATGACGACGCCATGATCGAGGCGGCAAGTGAATGGGAACGCAGATTTGATTTCATTTTGACTCCACACTGGACAGACGATTGAGACGATTTGATTTGCATCACAGAAGTTACACGGCGCGATTGGCACAGCACGTAGTGCATTGGTCAACTTGGACAGAGCCGTCTTGCCGGGACAAATCGAGGAAGCCTTGCAACGCAGCATCAACGAACAAATATTAGAAGACTCGGAAGTACGACCCGACGACAACATCAACTCGAACAGACTGAGAAACGCTTATCATTCAAGACGAGTGCGAGTGCGTGATTGGAGAAACAATGCATTGATGGCTCGCACCGTTTTGGAAGAATTAAGCAGACTGTTGAACTCCAACGAAAATTTCAGAATGGATGATACGTTTAACTTGAACATTTCTCACATAAAAGCCACCGGGACGGGAAGCGGACAAAAAAAACTGGGAACGGACCACATTGAGAAACTCTTAAACGACAAAAAGTCAGTGATCAAAATCAAAAACACGGACGAACTGTGTTGTGCCAGAGCTTTGGTCACCATCAAAGCTTACCGCGATCTAGGCAGTAGACACAGCACTTACAAGAGTTTACACATGGGCAAATCCATACAAGAACGACAAGCCAAAGAATTACACGCCTCGGCCAAAGTACCCGAAGGACCCTGCGGCTTGACTGAAATTCAACAATTTCAGACTTACCTGATAGAGTACCAGATCGTGGTGGTTTCCGTGGATCACGGTTACCAAATAATTTTCAAAGGGCCGGACCAACCCAAAGATAAACTCCTTGTCTTGATCAAAGTGGGAGAACATTACCATGCGTGCAACTCGCTGAAAGGATTCTTTGGCAAAGCCCATTTCTGTCTAGCGTGCGAAAAATCCTTCGAGCGTGACAAATGGTCAAATCACAGATGTAAAGGAAAACGATGTCATGCCTGTCATCAATTCAATTGCCCAGATTTCACCAAAGTCGACAAAGGTACCAAAGCCATGGTTCCTTGCAACGATTGTGACCGCTCGTTCTTCGGAGACGCGTGTTTTGCTCTGCACAAGAAACAACAAGAAGAAAGCGGGAAAAAAGTGGAAAAAAACACCAAGAACAGTGTTTGTCACATGCATAAGAAATGTAAGGATTGTAGCAAGACACTGACCCATTACGAAATCGAAATGGGTAAACACGTGTGCGGCCACAGCAAATGCCCTTCCTGCAAACGATACTTGAACTTGTATCAACACACATGTTTCATTCAGAACCCAAAAGAAATGGAAGAAAAAGAAAAAAGAGAAAGAGAAAAGCGAACGACACTCAGCCAGAAGAACCTCCCATTTTTGTGACTTGGGATGCCGAAGCCATGCAAGAAAGAGGAATTCACGTACCCAATTTGATTTGCGCCATGACCTCGAACAGTAACTTGCAATACAAGTTCGAGGGTTCGACATGCGTGACAGACTTTCTCGACTGGTTACGAGAAATAGCCATCGACAATAAAGTCATCGCCATTGCTCACAATTTCAAAGGGTACGATTCCTACTTCATTTTGAACGAACTATACTGTCAAGGTATCTGTCCGGATCAGTTGGTAAACGGAAGCAAGATTTTGTCGATGAAAGTTCACGACATCGAATTCAAGGACTCGATGTGTTTTCTTCAGATGCCGCTTTCTGCCTTCCCAAAATCATTTGGACTGACAGAACAGAAAAAAGGGTTTTTCCCTCATTTCTTCAATATTCCAGACAACCAATCGTACGTGGGTCCCATTCCAGCACGCGATTATTACGACCCGGGAGGTATGAAACCAGAAAGAAAAACAGAATTTGACGAATGGCACAAAAAAATGAAAGAGGAGAATTACCTGTTTGATTTCCAGGCGGAACTGTTGGCCTATTGCCAATCGGATGTGAAATTGTTACACGACGGATGTAAGGTGTTCCGACAACAATTCAAACAAGTGGCCGGATTTGATCCCATGGAAAAATGTTTGACCATTGCCTCGGCTTGCAACCTGTACTATCGCACAACATGCATGCCCAAGAACTGTTTGGCTTCGGAACCAGTGCGAGGTTGGCACGGAAAAGGAAAACCTCACTCCCAGGCTTCCATCGAATGGTTACATTACTTGAATCGCAATGCTACATCGACAGACCGTGTGACGCATGCCAGAAACCGTGGAGAACACGTGATCCGTGTGGGTAACAGACGAATGCATGTAGACGGGTACGAATTCTACGGTTGCTTCTATCACGGTTGCCCCACTTGTTTTCCAAACCGATACCAGAAACGCACCAAACTGGATGAAAGTAGCATGCACGACGTGTACGAAACCACGCAACGTCGAGCCGATCAGATCCGACACGCTGGTTACAATCTCATGGAAATATGGGAATGTCAATGGAACAATCTCAAAAAACGAGACACAGACATTCAAACGTACTTGAAATCTTTAAACTTGACGGAACGACTAGAACCCAGAGATGCCTTTTTCGGGGGTAGAACCAATGCGGTCAAACTTCATCACAAGACGCAAGAGGGTGAAAAGATCCATTACGTGGATTTCACGTCACTCTATCCCTACGTCAACAAAAACTGCGTTTACCCCATAGGACATCCCATCATCGTGCTAGAACCAGGGCACACAGATCTATCCGAGTTTTTCGGGCTTGCCAAATGCACTGTGTCACCACCCTACGGGTTATACCACGCCGTCTTACCCTATCGCAGCGGCGGAAAACTGACCTTCCCGTTATGCCGCACCTGCGTAGAAACGGAACAATCCAAACCCTTAACAGAACGCAGCACAAGTTGCAGCCACACGCTCAAAGAAAGGGAACTAACCGGTACTTGGTGCACCCCTGAATTGGAAGAAGCAGTGCGCAAGGCTACGTGATCCAACACGTGCACGAAGTGTGGCATTTTCAAAACACGTCCGACACGTTGTTCAAATCGTACGTGAACACTTTCCTGAAAATCAAGCAAGAAGCCAGCGGGTGGCCAAAACGGGTCGGAAACGACACCGACAAACGCGTGAAATACATCATGGACTATGAGAAAAAGGAAGGAATCAAATTAGAACCCGACAAGATAGAAGAAAATCCGGGAAAACGATCTCTAGCCAAAATGATGCTAAACTCTTTCTGGGGAAAGTACGGGCAACAAAGCAACAAGACTCAAGTTCAAACGTACACCAGTCCGGCCCTATTCCACAAGTTGTTGGAAGACGACAGCAAGGAAATAAACGACATCTGCATCGTCAATAAGGAAATGATCGAAGTCGTACACAAGTATCAAAGCGAGTGTGACCCCATTCAAGTAAACATAAACATTTTCGTGGCTTGCTTCACCACTTGCTGGGCAAGACTACGATTGTATCAAGAAGGTCTCTCAAAACTAAATCCTCTACAGACTTTGTACTTTGACACTGACTCCATCATTTATTCCCACAAAGGAAATGAACCCAGTTTGCCATTGGGTGATTTCCTGGGAGAATACACAGACGAATTGAAAGACCCGGATGATCACATTGTAGAATTCGCTGCTGCAGGACCCAAGAATTACGGGTACCGAACCATGAAGGGAAAAGTAGAATGTAAGGTGCGTGGCTTCTCGCTGAACACACGCGGACAAGAACAGTTAAACTTTGACATCCTAAAAGAAAATGTCATGGATGAAGTGACACAACCCTTGGAGGAAAAACAACGGCAGATTCCCGTCTTCAATCCATTCAAGATCACAAGAGACAATAAAACCAAACATTTAGAAACAATGACCGAAACAAAACGCTACCAAATCGTTTTTGACAAACGAGTAGTGGATCCCATCACGCTTCACTCTTACCCATATGGCTATTACGAAGAATTCGAATGGGATGAACAAGATGAACTCAATTTGCAAAGTTTATTGCTTTTTTAAGACTTCTTTGCGAAATACCGCTGTTCAGAACAAGTATTGACATTGAACTCGTCACCAGTCTTCGTTATTGAACTCGTTACTCGTTACCAGGTTTTTTGCGTGACATGTATTGCGTGACATATATTGTGTGACTGTGACGTCACCACTTGACGTTTTTGTCTCAAAAATTTTTAGTTTAGAAAAGTCACGTGGTTGAAATACGGCCTCCTGATTGGTCCATTCAAAAAATACTCGATTCTGATTGGTCCGTTGTCACATAGGTTATTACTACTGAGTACGGTAGGGCAACTACAGGCAGAGACGATAGGTCGACCTGGGTTGTTAGGTTTCTGAATTTTAGGTAAAAAGTAAATACACGAGGTTCTGGGAGTGGTAATGATGAGATTGGTAGCAGTAGCCGGCAATACTTGTTTGACTATAAGGTCGTTAATAGTGCTCTTGACAATTTGTTGGTTAGTGGAGGTGAGATCTTTGTCGACTTTAGCATAAAAAGACTTGTCAGAAAGTTGCCGCAAAGCTTCTTTTTGGTAGAGGTCGGCCCGCCAAACAACTAAAGTGCCGCCTTTGTCGGCCGCTTTGATAATTATGTCTTTGCGCTTACTAAGGTTTTTTAGCGCCGTCCTCTCTTCCGAAGAAAGGTTGGAAAATTTGGTGTTACGATTGAAATTAAGTTTGTTGATGTCGTGACGGCATTTTTTAATGAAAAAATCTAAAGAAGCAAACTGGCCCTCTGGGGGAGTCCAGTTAGATTTGCTAGTCTGAAGCGTCTCGAAAGTATCTTTGTCAGGTGTTAGAATCATCCTCTTTGTCATGGAAAAAGGCTTTCAGTTGAACGCGGCGAAGGAATTTTTCAACATCTTGCTTAACTGAGAATTCGTCCGGTTTTTTGGATATAGGAACAAAATTCAAGCCCTTACTGAGGACGGATTTCTCTGAGTCGGAGAGCGGAATATTTTCTGGAATAGTAACCATGGTGTTAAGGTTTTCAAGTGATGAGTCACAAGTAATTTGAGGACCTATTAATTGTTGAAGTTTTTGGGCCTTAATTTGGTGTAAATGGTTAAAAAGTCCTGAATTTTTTCGCGAATAGATTGTACTAAAATAGCTGGGCAGGTTTTGGACAGTTCAGAGCGATAATGTAGAATTTGTTTGTCGAGGTCATCGCGTTTTTGGCACATAGCTCTGATAGTAATACTCATAATGTTACGTGAAAAAGAATTTTGAGCACACTGAATTTGGCGACGATATTGATTAGAACAAGAGAGAGAAGATGCATGAAAATTGGAGCGAAAACCCTTCGGAATAACTTTAGAATGAAGGCAACGGCCGATGAAGTTGATGTGAATACAAAACCTGGTTTTAGCGACGATTAGAATGGCTAAACGGAAAGCTAGATTATTACTAATAGGGGGAAAGGAAAAAGATAACTTACGATTTCCTGGCGTAGCTCCTTGGTGAGTTTCTTCAGGCTTGGCATCGTCTTGTTGTCAGTCTTCTGGTCTGAAATCTGTGGAATAAAGAACACTAGTGCAAGAGATTAGTGGTCGCAGCAATAAACAACAAATGAATAGAGGGGGTAAGTTTCTAAAGAAACTGTGGTGCTGCGTCGGTGGGAAGTATAACAATATAATTTGGTTTTATCAACTGCAATTTCGACAAACGCGGCTATCCTGCTTCTGTTGTTCAAGCGGGCCATCATCGCGCCCAGCAAATTGATCGACAGTCAGCACTACAAACGTCACAGAGAGAAAACGATAGAATTCCATTCACCCTCACATTTCACCCTCACAACCACGCAGTTTAATCCATCATTCTCAAAAACTTTAAATTACTTCAAAATGATCCCGACACTGGTAGAATCTTTTCGCAACCTCCATTAATTTCATTTAAACGCGACAAAAACATAGGTAACTTTTTAGTCAGAAGTGCATTCCCAACTAGTGATCAACCCGGAACTTTTAAATGCGCTCGCGCACGATGCAAAACATGCCCTTTCATTCACAACGTTGACAAAATATCGGGACCCAAGCGATCTATCAAAATCACTGATCATTTCACCTGTACCTCAGCCAATGCCATCTACTGTATAACTTGCACTCTTTGCAAAAAGTTATACATCGGCGAAACAGGGAGACGACTTGGCAACCGATTCCGAGAACACCTTCGTCACGTAGAGAAAGATGACAAAAATGCATCGAAACCGGTCGCGAGACACTTCAATCTCCCAAATCATTCTAAGCAACATATGGCAGTCTGCGGCCTTTCCCTTCACCAAGGAAACACGGAAAGCCGTAAAACTCTAGAACAAAAATTTATTTTTCAAATCGGCACTCTTGATCCTCACGGTATCAACGAACGCTTTTCATTCAACTAATTTATTCCGAAGTTTTCACGTTACCAGGCACCAGCCAATAGCGAAGCTTCATCTTTCTGTGTATATAGACACACGACGCGCAATTCCTTGACACGACGCTCGAAACGTCAGCTCTTGAATCTCTTTACGGTGGCCAATTGACATTATCAACCCAGTTGATAAAACCAAATTATAACATTCCTTATAGTTCACCACTAAATTTTCTCCGATTCCCATTGGTCTAAATTAAGCACGTGACGCGATA
>OX393564.1:0-67500 GCA_947652115.1 Blastomussa wellsi | reverse complement strand
GGGAAAGCTTTTGCAAAGAGCCCAAGAAGCGAATGTCAAGTTCAATTCAGCAAAACTCCAGTACAAAGTCAGTGAAGTCAAGTACATGGGAAACATTGTGTCTGAATCTGGATTGAAACCTGATGATGAGAAAGTGCGAGCCATAATCCAAATGCCACCACCCCAGAACAGAGAAGAGCTGCAGAGATTCCTGGGAATGGTGAACTATTTTTCTCAGTTTATTCCCAATCAGTCAGAAATTACTGCACCCTTGTGAAGTCTGTTGAAAAAAGATGCAGCCTGGATTTGGTCACATGAACACACACTGGCAGTGGAGCATTTGAAGAGTGTCCTGTCAAGTCAGCCTGTTTTAAAGTTCTTTGACCCATCGAAACCAGTAAAGCTGCAAGTAGATGCTTCTAAGTCAGGACTAGGAGCCTGCATTCTCCAGAATGGACACCCAATCGCCTATGCATCAAGATCTCTCACCCAAGCAGAGGGTCATTATGCGCAAATAGAGAAGGAACTTCTCGCAGTGGTTTTTGGCTGCGAGCGATTCAATCAGTATGTTTATGGTAGACCAGTAGATGTTATGTCAGACCACAAACCCCTTGTCTCAATCACAAAGAAGCCACTGGTCAGTTCTTCTCCGAGACTTCAATGCCTGCTTTTGAGACTTCAGAAATATGAAGTCAACGTCACCTATGTCCCTGGCAAGTACATGTATGTAGCAGACACTCTCTCAAGAGCCTATCTGGATGAACAGCCCACAGATACTGATTTGAATGATGATGCAGAGGTGATGGTTCATAGTCTTATCACCAATCTTCCCATGTCAAAAGAGAAACTGGCACAAATGAAGTCTGCTACAACTCAAGACGAAGACCTTCAGATGTTAAGTAAAGTTGTGAAGAATGGTTGGCCTTTCCATAGAAGCCAATTGCCCGCAGCAGTTGCCCATTACTGGAATCTACGTGGTGAGATTCATGAAGCAGAAGGTCTGTTGTTCCTTGGCCAGAGGCTCATTATCCCACAAGCGATGAGACAAGAAGTTCTAAATTGTATCCACGAGAGTCACCTCGGGATTGAAAAGTGCAAGTCAAGGGCCAGAGCTGTAGTCTATTGGCCAGGAATGTCTACTGCAATTGAAAGGATGATTGCTAAGTGCCCAGTATGTCTCAAGCATCAAAGACAGAATCAGAAGGAGCCTCTCCTGCCTCACGAAGTCCCTCAGAGACCATGGCAGAAGCTTGGTGCTGACATTTTTGAACTGAACTCTAACTCTTATTTAGTTGTGGTTGATTATTACTCTAAGTATCCTGAACTTTGTCTTCTGAAAGACAAGACAGCTAGCTCTGTTATTACTAGCATGAAATCCATGTACGCCCGACATGGTATCCCAGACGAAGTTGTTGCTGACAATATGCCCTTCTCAAGCAAGGCCTTCCAAAATTTTGCAAGCGAATGGGGATTTGAAGTCTCTACATCAAGCCCAAGGTACCCACAGTCAAATGGAATGAGTGAGAGAGCAATTCAGACTATCAAACACTTACTTAGGAAGGCTTGTGAAGATGGTAATGACCCCTACATAGCTCTCCTAGAGTACAGAAACACACCTATTTCTGGACTGAAGGAGTCCCCTGCCCAGCTGCTAATGAGTCGCATGTTGAAGTCTAAATTACCTACCGTAGAGAGTCTCTTGCAACCTCAAGTGGTTGAGAACCCCCAGCAGAAGCTGCAACAACGGAGTGATAAGCAGAAGATGTACTATGACCGGAATGCCAAACCGCTGCCAGTGATCAAGGAAGGTGAAACAGCTAGAATAAGAAAAGGAAAGACTTGGGAGCCTGCTATTGTTACTGCACAGCATACTGCCCCAAGATCATTCATGGTTACAACACCTGATGGTACTGCCTACCGACGAAACCGTCGTCACCTGCTCCCAACAGAAGAATCACCCCCAGTGATTGCTGGACCTGCTATTGATCTGCCAGGCACACCCTCAACAGTAGCCGAACCGCTAGCTAGTGTCACCCCACCTGATGGTGACATCTCTTCCCTGGACTCGTCCAACCAACGCAGTCCTCAACAAACACCTCCCAAGTGTACCTCCAGTGGCCGGACTGTCAGACTGCCAGCAAGATTCAGAGAGGACTATGTTATGAACTGAACTGTTTGCACTCAGTGACCAGATATTGAACAATGTTGTTTTTGACTTTATTACTTGTGATGGCCTTAACATTTGCTTACCATTAGGTCATGTTATGCGTTGCTATGGAGAGTTTCTTATGTGCATTTAGCAGTGATAACCGTGTGGAACAGACACTGATTTCTAGCAATATTTATGGATTGTTGTCACAAACTTCGTTTACCTACTTTGTTTTGTTTTCTTTGCTTTATTATTTTCTTTTTCATTTCTTTTTGTATTCTTCGTTGTTGGAAAGGAAGATGTCATGTTTAAGTTAATTAGCATAATTAGCATACATTATGTTGCACGTGCTTTGTTGTGTAATAAAGAATTCAACATGGCGCTGAGTGCGTAGTCTCACTGTGTAGTAAACATTACAGACACGACCAACAAAAATATACCAAAATGGCGTTACCTACCTCTCAGAAAACATCTATTGAAATGCCACTTTTGCAGCCATTGTTTGTTCTAATTCGACAGTATTGTAAGTCACTGGCCCCTCGCTACAGCATAATGTATCTTGTTCAAGCTTCGTTCCCAGGGATGTTTATGTGAAAACGACATTCAAAGGCAGCAACATTGACAACACGAATTTCGACGTAGCATCCTCCACCCTGGCTGCGTCCACGCGGGAGTGTGAAAAAATGAATAATTGAATATTAGTGTGATATTTATTGTCTATAACTTCCAGTCCATCGAAAGCATAGCAAAATATTGTTGGGGAAATACATGCAACATTTCATGATAATTTATTTCCAGTAAGTGGGTTAGTGAACTCGTCCTAAAATACTGGTTGTTTTGGATTGCTTCAACAACAGGCACCGGTTCGATAAAAAGTAATTCGATCTCCACAATGAAATTATGGCTAAGTGGAAATGATAAATGTTAATCTCCAGGCCCCCGACACTTTCATAGGTCTGCTAGAAGGAAGGCTGTTAAACAATCCCATGTCAAGGAGGTCATCTGAATTATGTCGTCTCTGGCTAATCTGAGTTACATTCTAAAGTTACCTTTTGTTGTACAGACAAGAAATAAAGGGGGTAAGTTTCTAAAGAAACTGTGGTGCTGCGTCGGTGGGAAGTATAACAATATAATTTGGTTTTATCAAACGGGGTTGATAATGTCAATTGGCCACCGTAAAGAGATTCAAGTGCTGACGTTTCGAGCGTTAGCCCTTCGTCGGAGCGAATCAAGGAATTGTGCGTCGTGTGTTTTTATATACAGAAAGATGGAGCTTCGCTATTGGCTGGTGCCTGGTAACGTGAAAACTTCGGAATAAATTAGTTGAATGAAAAGCGTTCGTTGATACCGTGAGGATTAAGAGTGCCGATTTGAAAAATAAATTTTTGTTCTAGAGTTTTACGGCTTTCCGTGTTTCCTTGGTGAAGGGAAAGGCCGCAGACTGCCATATGTTGCTTAGAATGATTTGGAAGATTGAAGTGTCTCGCGACCGGTTTCGATGCATTTTTGTCGTCTTTCTCTACGTCACGAAGGTGTTCTCGGAATCGGTCGCCAAGTCGTCTCCCTGTTTCGCCGATGTATAACTTTTTGCAAAGAGTGCAAGTTATACAGTAGATGGCATTGGCTGAGGTACAGGTGAAATGATCAGTGATTTTGATAGATCGCTTGGGTCCCGATATTTTGTCAACGTTGTGAATGAAAGGGCATGTTTTGCATCGTGCGCGAGCGCATTTAAAAGTTCCGGGTTGATCACTAGTTTGGAATGCACTTCTGACTAAAAAGTTACCTATGTTTTTGTCGCGTTTAAAAGAAATTAATGGAGGTTGCGAAAAGATTCTACCAGTGTCGGGATCATTTTGAAGTAATTTAAAGTTTTTGAGAATGATCGATTTAACTGCGTGGTTGTGAGGGTGAAATGTGAGGGTGAATGGAATTCTATCGTTGTTTTCTCTCTGTGACGTTTGTAGTGCTGACTGTCGATCAATTTGCTGGGCGCGATGATGGCCCGCTTGAACAACAGAAGCAGGATAGCCGCGTTTGTGGAAGAAATTGCACATTTCCTCTGATTTTAAGGAAAAATCAGAGTCGTCACTACAAAGACGGCGAAGTCTAAGGAACTGAGAATAAGGAATGGCATTCTTGACATGTGATGGATGTGAAGATGAATACAACAAATAGCTATGAGAATCTGTGGGTTTGTAGTGCACACTGGTGCATAAACTGTTGCCTTCGATAGAAACTTTGATATCCAGGAATGCTAAGGAAGTATCGGAAATTTCCCAGGTATATTTAAGGGCAGGATGAAACGAATTAACAGCGGTTATAAATTGATTGAGATCTTCTCTGGTAGAAGAGGTAGCGCCGATACAGTCGTCAATGTAGCGACGATAGAGTTCAGGTTTTGGGCCGTTATATTGATTGAAAAATTGGTGTTCAATGTAGCCTACGAAAAGATTGGCGTAGCTGGGTCCCATTTTGGTACCCATGGCTACGCCATTGATTTGTTTGTAATAATTGTTCGCGAATGAAAAACAGTTGAGTGTTAACACTAACTCAGCCAGGCGGAGTAGTGTTTCCGAGCTTGGTTCCTTAACAGTGCGTAAATCAAAAAAATGTTTGAGGGCTAGAAGACCTTCGCCATTTGGGATGACGGTGTAAAGAGATGTAATATCCATAGTGAAAATAAGTTTGTCTTCGCCCAGGAAATTGAAATCGCGAAAAATTTGAAGTGCGTGTTGACTGTCTTTAACGTATGACGGTAAAGATCTGACAATAGGTGCCATAATTTTGTCTAAATAGCTGGAAATGAGTTCGGTAGGGCAACTACAGGCAGAGACGATAGGTCGACCTGGGTTGTTAGGTTTGTGAATTTTAGGTAAAAAGTAAATACACGAGGTTCTGGGAGTGGTAATGATGAGATTGGTAGCAGTAGCCGGCAATTCTTGTTTGACTATAAGGTCGTTAATAGTGCTCTTGACAATTTGTTGGTTAGTGGAGGTGAGATCTTTGTCGACTTTAGCATAAAAAGAGGTGTCAGAAAGTTGCCGCAAAGCTTCTTTTTGGTAGAGGTCGGCCCGCCAAACAACTAAAGCGCCGCCTTTGTCGGCCGCTTTGATAATTATGTCTTTGCGCTTACTAAGGTTTTTTAGCGCCGTCCTCTCTTCCGAAGAAAGGTTGGAAAATTTGGTGTTACGATTGAAATTAAGTTTGTTGATGTCGTGACGGCATTTTTTAATGAAAAAATCTAAAGAAGCAAACTGGCCCTCTGGGGGAGTCCACTTAGATTTTCGAGTCTGAAGCGTCTCGAAAGTATCTTTGTCAGAGGTGTTAGAATCATCCTCTTTGTCATGGAAAAAGGCTTTCAGTTGAACGCGGCGAAGAAATTTTTCAACATGTTGCTTAACTGAGAATTCGTCCGGTTTTTTGGATATAGGAACAAAATTCAAGCCCTTACTGAGGACGGATTTCTCTGAGTCGGAGAGCGGAAGATTTTCTGGAATGGTAACCACGGTGTTAAGGTTTTCAAGTGATGAGTCACAAGTAATTTGAGGACCTATTAATTGTTGAAGTTTTTGGGCCTTAATTTGGTGTAAATGGTGAAAAAGTTTAGAGTTTAACTCCTGAATTTTTTCGCGAATAGATTGTACTAAAATAGCTGGGCAGGTTTTGGACAGTTCAGAGCGATAATGTAGAATTTGTTTGTCGAGGTCATCGCGTTTTTGGCACATAGCTCTGATAGTAATCCTCATAATGTTACGTGAAAAAGAATTTTGAGCACACTGAATTTGGCGACGATATTGATTAGAATGGGAGAGAGAAGATGCATGAAAATTGGAGCGAAAACCCTTCGGAATAACTTTAGAATGAAGGCAACGGCCGATGAAGTTGATGTGACTACAAAACCTGGTTTTAGCGAAGATGAGAATGGCTAAACGGAAAGCTAGATTATTACTAATAGGGGGAAAAGGAAAAAGATAACTTACGATTTCCTGGCGTAGCTCCTTGGTGAGTTTCTTCAGGCTTGGCATCGTCTTGTTGTCGGTCTTCTGGTCTGAAATCTGTGTAATAAAGAATACTAGTGCAAGAGATTAGTGGTCGCAGCGATAAACAACAAATGAATAGAGGGGGTAAGTTTCTAAAGAAACTGTGGTGCTGCGTCGGTGGGAAGTATAACAATATAATTTGGTTTTATCAAACGGGGTTGATAATGTCAATTGGCCACCGTAAAGAGATTCAAGTGCTGACGTTTCGAGCGTTAGCCCTTCGTCGGAGCGAATCAAGGAATTGTGCGTCGTGTGTTTTTATATACAGAAAGATGGAGCTTCGCTATTGGCTGGTGCCTGGTAACGTGAAAACTTCGGAATAAATTAGTTGAATGAAAAGCGTTCGTTGATACCGTGAGGATTAAGAGTGCCGATTTGAAAAATAAATTTTTGTTCTAGAGTTTTGGACAGTTATTCTTCTCTTTTACAGTGTAACTACAGCCCTGAATATGTAGCTCTTGGTGGGTCTTATTCCATGCTTAATACTTACTGGAGAAAACCAAAAGATACAGTACAATGTAAATACATGGTAGAGACGTATCTTTCCAATTGGTAAAGGCTTTAACATGACCTATCAAGATTTACAGTTCACCACTAAAATTTTTTTCAGATTCTGATTTCAATTGATCATACGACACGATAGTGTTTATCTGTGGAGAGACACTAGCAGCCTTTATTATCTGGCCGTGTCTCACGTGGGCTGGAACCTAGAGAATTCACGAATTTGATTGGCTAAAATCGATATTGACCGTGGTCTAGATTTTCCAATGTAGACCGGCAACTAGACCGGTTGCAGTTTGGGGTCAGAAAGATACAAATAAAACAGGAACACATTGTCTCCTTTTTGTCTAAAAATACTAAATGGAAAATTGTAAAAGCTTGAAAAGAATAAAAACTAAAGATAGGACCAAATTTTGCAAATTTAAGTTCAACCCATCACCATTTGCAAACAAAATGTCAGCAAGAACGAAGCAGTGTCGTTAAGGAAAGTTAAGTTGTAACAAACATCTTATTAACTGAGCTTAGTCGTTCTGTATGGGAGAATCTTGACTTCGGTCGTGAGTACAGACCTCACTGCATTCGGTCTGTACTCATGACCTCGGTCAAGATTCTTACATACAGACCCCGTGCTCAGTTAAAAGAGCTAAGTAGTGCCCATCCAAGGAAAAAAAATGGGTGGATAGTAGTCCTGTTTCCTTTTGGAAACAAGTGGACAAGAAGATAAGAAAACCTGCATTTAGTGGATTTTTCGTCTTGTTTTGTTACATTTCAGTTTACATCTCAAAAAGTTAACAATAATTCATGCTACTCGTTATTAAATGCATGCATGGAAGAAAATTTAGTGGTGAAAAATAAAGACAGTTCTAGAGTGTTTTTTGTCTCAGAACTATCGGCCTGATAGTTGCCCCTTGGAAATTTTACACTCTTAAAACATTAAACTACTATATTAGCCTTCAATGCTTCACTTCTCGGTGTAAAACCTATTTGCCTTCAGAACATCAACTTTTTGTGGGGCAACTCAACCGATAAATCCTTAAGCTTGACGGAAACACTCTAATGTTTAACTAGGAAGTTTGGAGACTCTATCTTCTTGACTACCCTCCAAACGTTTCGTGCACTGTAATGCTAAATGTGCACAGCTGCACATTTTTATGTATTAAGAATATTCTATTTTGAATATTGAGGCTGAGATTTTCCACAAAAATTCAAGAAAATTAAGCACTTAAAACAACTATTTGTTTTAGAACATTGCCAGTTGAAATAGATATACATAAAAAAAAGCCTCCACCAAAACATTTAAAGTGGTTGGTTTGCTCACCAGCCTGTATAATTATTCCACACCAAAGTGCCCAAAGAGTTCTCTTTTTCCTCTGCATCAATATGAAAATGTGTTTTACATGCATCTTAATCTCATGCCCGCAAAATGAGCTAATTTCCATACGAATAGTTTCACACTTAGACTCATTTTGAAACTGACGGAAAAGGGAATTCAGAAATGGCATATTAAAGTTTACGGTGTAAAGAAATCAACTAACCTTTTTTGGATGTCCTGAAGTTGTTCTTCTCACGCCCTTGATGTCAATCCAGCCTTTTTTCCATGCAACGTTTTACATTTGCCTGGAGAGAACAAAATTTTTTTTAATACATTTCTTCTTTTCTTTTCCAAACCAGGTTTTTTTTAGGGGGGGGGGGGGACTTCCCATACATTCTCTTAAAGGAGCTACGTCACAATATTTTGAAACATTTTTTTGTGATGAACCAAATTACTCTTAACTCTTTAAAATGTAGGAAACCTACACTATCACCTAACTAGGTGATAGTAAACCAAAAAGGAACGAGGATGGTTAAGAATGGAGAAGATCAAGAGAGATTGCAAATGACGATTTTGAAAAATTTAGCCAAATTTTTAAAAATGCACAAACCGTGACGTAACTCCTTTAAATGAATTATTATAAACTTCCCACAACTTGCGAAGCAAACATTGGGGTTGCAGTCAGCTGATACCAGACAGGCACATGAGCAGGTCCTCCCTTTTTGAGCTAGCCCAAACGAATTAAACAATAACATTGCAGCTAGTCCAGCAGAGTTCAATACTTCACCTTTTGATATAACTACAGTTCAGATTTTCTCAGAAGTCAAAATTAATCAACATTGAAATGGCATCAAGGGAAACTAGGAAAAAAAATCCAAGTCCCAGATGGGATTTGAACAGACAACCCTCCGTGATCTTGTCGGATTTTTTCCGAGTTTCCCTTGATGCCATTTCAATGCTCTCTTGGAGTCTAAATAAACCAGAGAAAATGTTTTGGAAGGTCCTTGTTGTCAACGCAAGGTGTAAAATGATCTTTGCAGTGAATTTCCAATTTAAGAAATTAGAATAATGAAGCCTGAAAAGAGTGAGAAGGTGGTTGGGTGTTAGATGTTCGGATGCTAGTGGGTCTGTCAGGTTCTCTACTGCCAAGGGACGACAGTTGACAATGCTTTCAACTTTGGTCATGAGGGTACAAAGTGCTTCATCGTCAAGCTGTGTGCCGTGATCACGCAGCAGCGATTTGTATTTCACGTTCCCCAACTCCTCGCATGTGAGAAGCATAGGGGACGTTCATGTGACTGTTTTGGGAACGCCAAGAGGGTGCCTCACATTTTACAGACAGGTTGAACTCTCGAGACGTCTGCTAAATCTAAGCAGGCCTTCTCTGTCAAAGAATGGATCTAGTTTGTGAAGGTTGCTAGTCAGCTTGACGTCGAGGTTACTCAGAATCTTCATTTCCAATTCGAAGTGATCATGCTGAAGTGACTTCAGGATAAAGTTTTCAGCTTGAAATAGCTCTGATACTGAAGGGGGTCCTTCTTCGGGACGCCAGTTGTGCTGTTTGTTTGGTCTTCACTTTTCAATTGCTCTCTGTATGTGAACAATACATCATTTGAGGCGGTTAAGCGAAGATAAGTGGTTGAAGTGGTCAGGCTCCAAAGTCTTAGGTGCAACTTGCCGGGTGTTGACTTTAACAATCTTGGTTGCTAGTGTGGACGATGAGTCCTTTCTCACTTCGCTGTCTGATGGAAGTAGATCGCACACTGACCTTGGTTTTAAGGGTAGTGGGGCTGGTTACCATGGCAACACAGGTCCGTTGAGCCAGCAGTTACCCTGTAACATGTCTTAAAACGGTTAAGCCACGCGAGGCTTCTTTTCCTGGTGCATGAGACCAATCTTCAGGGGAGCTTTGGTCTCATATGTGTTGTACGCGATTGCCAACGTACACATGGAAGTGATGTGCTCCATTGTTTATATGTGTGATTACGATTTCGGAGTCTGTGTAGTAATAGCAGTGGATGTTGTCAATATCAAGTTTACTCTTTAGCTATGCAGTTACATTTACAGAGGTGACGGGGGCTGTTAACTCAAGGCGAGGTATTGATATTGGATGTCGCCTCTATTGTTGATCATGCACAAATACAAGACTTGACCGATGCCGCTGTCGCTTGCATCTGAGAAGCTGCGGAATTCTGTGTGAACTAGGTCACCAAAATCTATTGGATTAAGACAGAAGGGGTAATGTAAGCTTCTCGAGTACTAGTAGTTCTGTTCGCCATTTTTTCCATAGTGGAAGGATATCGTCAGGTAGTGTGTTGTCCCAATTGACATTTTGACGGCAAAGGGTTTGCAGTATTTGTCTGCCAGTTAATATGACAGGCGAGACAGCTCCAAGTGGGTCATAGATTTATACTAATAGTAGACAGAATCCTGCAACTGGCTGCAGGTTTGTATTTGAGTTTGAAACGAAATCCGAATGTCTCTGACTCGATACACCAGCAAGTTTTCGAACCACAGGAAATGCAGGTTGTCCCTGTCAGTGGTGTTGACGTAGAAGCTGTGAAACATTTGTTCGATGTCACAGGTGAGGGCAACCTTTTCCTTTCGAAAACAAGTAATTTAACTGGACCGGTCCTTGGAGAAGATGTTTGTTTAACGATTCATTCTCGTACATGGCGCTGCAGTCGAAGACGACGCGATTTGCTCTGGTTTTCGTGGGTGATAAACATGGAAGTGAGGAAGACACCACGCTTTGCCCTTTTCTTTTTTCAGCTGGTCTAAAGGAACTCGACTTACAAGGTCGTCATCGAGGATCTTTTTCATGAAGGCGAGATAGTCGTCTTTTAGCTTGTCTTCATTGAGAAGGCTTTTTTCAGAGATAAGAGCCTTAATAAACAGTGGCCTTTGTTGTTGGGTAGAAGGATGGCATCAGGTTTAAAGGATAATGGCACTTTCCAGTTTCCATCTGCATCCTTATGCAAGCCTTTGGTCATAATTTCTTGGAAACATCTATCCTCCATAGACTCGGCCTGTTCCGTTCCACGAATCTTGTGACTGTGGTGGATTTCACTGTGGTCGAGCTCCATCATCTCGCGAACTTGTTTTGGGCTTTTGCAGCTGGAATATATTCCCCTGAGTAGGCAAACAGGACTTTGACTGGTGCATGCTCTTTTACAGTGTCTTGGATAAAGAGTCCGGTTACTTTCCTTGTTCCTGTAGTGTTGGGGAGTAGTATGTCTGGGGTTTTTCGAATACCACTTCCTCACCGCACGTTTTTTTAACCTTTTTTAAACTTTATCATGCTTTCGCATGATAAAGTTTAAAAAAGGTTAAAAAGTGCGGTGAGGAAGTAGTATTCGAAAAACCCCAGACATACAACTTAACAAGAAAACAAAAGAGTAAACAAAAAAGCAGGCAAAGGGCAATCCATGCCCAGCAAGCGAGCGCCGCGGCACATACAATTTTACTAACCAATTAGAGAAACACACCAAATAATAAAAAAATAATTAATTATTTTCTCCCATATTATAAGAACACAAATTGTAAGCATGGAACAAAATTTGGCACAAAATTTGGTAAAAGATTTGGAAGAAGCACTTGCAGAAATTCCTCTTGGAACATTGCAGAAACTTGAAGAATTACTAACAAAAAATCCGCTGGTGGCTAAAAACATTGTCCAGAATGTGGTGGATCAGCAAGAGCGTCTACAACCAAGAGCACCACCAAGACCACCAAGGCCAAGAAGGGAAAGAAGAAGACAAGAAATTTTAAGGCAGCAAAGAATGAGAACGGTGGCAGACTACCAGAAAGAGATTTTGCATATGTACAGAGAAGAAACATATGAAGGAACAGAAGAGACAAGCGGGCGTCGTTTTATAAGATGGCGTTGGAGCAGAGATCTGGGAAAAAACCTCACACCCAGATTTATGAAAAAGATTAGAGAGAGAGTTCGTACATCGTTTTACGCCAGAGATGTTTATGGAACTAAGCCACGCCACATTGAAGAAGGTACTTTGATAACATACTACACAAACATCGGCTCACCCTGGTTTAACGAACTTGCAGAGGCGAAAAAATGGCTCGAAGATCGGGAAAAGGTTCGGTTGGACCCTGACAATATTAAAAGGCCGAACACAAAGTGGGGGTTTGAAGGTTTTGAAAACACGGATGTAAAGGTTGTGCTTGACAGGCAGCCTTTGTTGGGCACAGGCCCAACAAAGGCAGAATGGCTGCGCAAAATTGCACGTTGGCGTGAAGGACCAATGGCATTAGACACGTACCAGGACAACTTATGTCTCTGGCGCTGTATCGCTGTTCATCAAGGAGCTCGGCCTGACCGAAGTACCGCAGCAGCTCGTTTGCTTGCAAAAAGTTTCTTTAAGCTTGAAAAGATACCAAACAACTGTCCAAAAACATCTCTTGATGAGTTGGATAATGTTCAAAAACATCAAAATAAGGGGGTCGATTTTTCAAATTGGCTTGGTATCAAGGTTTATGAGCCCGAGCGGGGGAAAGACAACGAAGTAGTTTGGCATCTAAGTAGAAACTCGCCACCCAAGCTAACAAACATTTTGACAATCGGAATTTACGAGGGGCACGCCTTTGTCATAAAAGACATTACAAGGTTAGCGAAAGTGTATGCTTGTGTTCATTGCCGCGCGAGATTTACAAAAGCTTGCCATCTTCAGCGGCATGCCGAAAGGTGTGCCCAAGGGAAAACGAAAATTGATTGTCCGGGACAAAAAGTCGAAGCTCCGGAGACAGCTTTTGAGAAGGCTTTTTACCCAAAAAATCAAGCTTCAAAAGGATCGCTTCAGTGGCTTGAATATGAATCCAATCGGAGGAAATGTCACATTTACCACGCAATGTGTGGACACGGAGGGGAGAGGTGGATTGAGCGAGCCCCTGTTGATGGATTTAACCCTGAAACTAATACAATATTTCAATACCACGGTTGTTACTGGCACGGGTGCCGAAAATGTTTCCCACAAGATCGTGACAGAATTATTACCCATAAGGGTGAAACACGTGAAGAAAGGTTCTTGGCCACATGCAGCCGCACGAAAGCTCTCCGGAAGGCGGGTTTTCGAGTTGTCGAGGTTTGGGCGTGTCAATTTGGGAAAATAGACGTTGCCCCTCCGCAGACCAAAACAAAAAGCTACCCGCACGCGATCTTGTACGATTTTGAGGCGTACGGTGACAATAATCAGCGGAAGGAACCCACGTCTACTCTAACAATCAAGAACACACACACACCAATTTCCGTGAGCATCGGCGACACTCTCAAAAGAGAGCCCACCCACATCTGTGAAAGAGACCCAGCTGAGTTGGTTCGTAAGTTTATGGAAGAGTTGGAGAGACGCGGGAAAAACATCCGAGCCAAAGTAAGGGCAGAGTTTATGCCAGAAGACGCGGATCTGCTTCCGAAAGCGCAGTGGCAAAAAATTAGGGAATGGTGTGACCAGGTGCCATTTCTCGGGTTTAATTCGGGCAGCTACGATTTGAACTTGATAAAAAGCTACTTTGCGGAGAGGCTAGCTGACACAACTGGCAAAGTAAAAGTGGCAAAAAATGGGAATAAGATAATGTTTTTGCTCACATCAGGTTTCCGTTTCCTTGACATAATTAACTATCTTGGACCAGGGACAAGCTACGAAAAGTGGGTGAAAGCCTACGGATGTAAAACAGAGAAATCGTGGTTTCCATACGAGTGGTTCGATTCGCCGGAAAAACTTGATTATCCTGGACTCCCGGACTATACAAAGTGGTTCTCACACCTAAAGGAAGGGTACACGCTCAAGCTGAGCGAATGGGTGGGGTGTAAGCATTTGTTTAAAGAAAAGGGAATGCGAACCTTTGCAGACTGGCTGCGCTACTACAACAATCTAGATGTGGCACCTGGCCTTGAAGCTTTAGAAAAGATGCGGGCCTTTTACACCGAAAAAGGAATCGACATCCTGAAAGACGCTGTCAGCGTTCCGGGGGTAAGTTTGCATTACTTGCTACGGGGATCAATCGAAAGAGGAGCGGAGCTTTACAGTCCAGGTGAAGAAGCTTACCGCATGTTGAAAGAAGCCGTTGTCGGAGGCCCGAGCATCGTGTTCACGCGGTACCACGAAGTCGGGAAAACAAAGATAAGATCGCACCAATTCGAAGACGCGCGTCTTTGTAAAAAGATTCTGGGTTACGATGCAAACGCTCTCTATCCATCAACCATGCTCAGAGAAATGCCTTGCGGAAAGGAAACAGTCATGCACTACAGCGATGCCCCAGAGGAAGTGGCAGATTTCGTTTCCAGACTAAAATACGGAGAATGGTTTGGGTATGCTGAAGTTGAGATTGAGATTCCGGAACATCTGCACCCAAAGTTCGAGGAAATGTGCCCGTTCTTCTTCAACAAAAAGGTGCCAGAAAAAGCTGTTCCGACGCACATGCTTGAATATATGAAAAAAACAGGCAGAAAACGGGGAGATGGAAAAAAAACTAAAGGGGGCACTATCAGCAGATAGAATCCTGTTGTACGCCCCTCTTTTAAAATGGTACCTTGACCACGGGGCGGTTGTGACAAGGCTTTTTAGAACAATCGACTACGAACCCAGCAAGATATTTCCCTGGTTTGTGAATCAAGTAACTGAGGCACGCCGGACAGGAGACGCGGAACCAAGCAAGGCGCTGCTGGCCGACGTGTTTAAGCTGCTGGGAAACAGCAGTTACGGGAAGCTCATCGAAGCGTTGGAGCGGCAAACTAACGTTATTTACACCAAAGATGAAAAGGTGGTCGACAGAGCTTTGCGAAGCGTGTATTTTGCGAAGCGTGTATCGGAGAGGCCTATGAGTTGGAAAGTCGAAAGCAAAGGATCACAATAAGACGGCCGTTTCAGGTTGGAATCGCTGTCTATCAGCTGGCCAAGCTACGGATGCTGGAATTTTATTATGACTTCCTCGACAGGTATTTTGACAGAAGAGATTTTGAGCTGATCCAGATGGACACAGACAGCAACTACATGGCCATCTCCGGTGAGCGTCTCGAGGATATTGTCAAGCCGGAGATGCGAGCGGAATTCGAGATGCAAAAGAAACAGTGGCTGGCTTGGGACAAATGGAGCGGCCGCACCCCAGGGCTCTTCAAACTAGAGTTCGAGGGCAGTCGGATGATCGCGCTCTGCTCAAAGTGTTATTTCGCTGACGAACCGGAAGGCGAAAAAAAGAAGTTAAGCACAAAAGGGATGTCGAAGAAGCAAAACCAGATAACCTGGCAGCGTTTCAAGGCAGCTTTGGAAGGTAGCAAGGACATGGCAACTAACATAGGTTTCAGGATGCGCGACGGACAGATGGTAACCTATGAGCAGCAGAAACTAGGGCTGAGCGCTTATTACGACAAAAGGTGGGTGCTACCTGATGGTATCCACACAGAGCCAATAGAATTTCACATTTAGTTTACATTTGCTGGCGGGAGAACGGTGTTGGGAGGGACAACCAGGAGCTCTTCACGCACGAATCCGCGCTTGGGCCCGTCGCGCAAATAGTAGAGAATGGGTTGATCCGGTTTGGAAAAAGATTTTTCAATGTTGTAAACTTTTAAAGACCAGATTGGATCTGTGGCTCTTTTGACGCCACCTTCAAGCTCGCCGGGTTGGTAGAGATAACGTACTTGTACAAGAGGTGGTAGATTTTTTCGGCCTTCCCAACAGGCCTTGAATAAAATGTCGATGGCTGTGAATAAACAGCTTTCTCTTTCATAGCGGCTGCAGGCTTCTTGCCGGTAAGGCGTGTTACCTCGTTGTTTAAAGCCAAAACAACTTCAGGAAGTCTTTTCACCCATGCAGTGGACCGCTTACCTTCAGGTAGCCGCATTTCTACGGCGTACTGATGCCCGAACAAACGCTCGGCGAGAGTGCGGTTAAAACGTTCAACAATTGCCTGGTCGCGGTGAATGTTAACGCGCCCGCGCCGGATATTGGTTTTATTTTTTTCCATTCCTTTTGTAACAGCTCCCATAAATTCGCGCCCAGGATCAACCTGCAGTAGTTTTGGCCAGGTCAGAGGAGAGCGTTTGTAAATCTTCTGAAAGGCCTGGGCAACTTCATCAGAATTTTTAGAAGTCAAGGGTTCCGCTTCTTTATAGCGGCTAGCCACATCGACAAAAATCAGCGCGTATTTTTAAACCTTTCTCCCGCGTGGCAGTTTGTCGTGAGGCAAAAAAAGAAGGTCCGCCTGGTGGACTGAGTTAGGTGTGGGAACGTCGAATTTTGGTCTAGGAAAGTGCTTAGGCGCAGGCAGGTAAATCTGCCAGAGAGCTTGCTTGACCAACCACTTCTTTGCGGTATCCTCCGGTACCTTGGCAGCCACAGATAATTTTTTAATGGCGGCAATGCTTTTCCAAAAGCCACCAGGGCTGTAGTATAATTTTGCAAGTTTGGCATCCATCATTCTATATTAAGTGGAATAAAAGTTTAAGAGGTTAGCAAATTAACCAGAAGAGCCGGATCCGCGTTAAAGAGAAGGTCCATTACTTCAGGTTGAATTTCGACTTTTGTTTTTTCATTAATTACGTGCTTTCTGCGGACAATGCGATCTTCTGGCGCAATTAAGTATTTTATGGAATTTTTTGAAAATGCTCTTCTACTGCTTTGCGTGGAACCGTTTCTTCCTCGTCCCATTTTTAAAACAGGCACGGAACTTCAATTGGAGTTAAAGAAACCGAAAGGCTGCGAAGCCCAGAGCAAGCGCCCCGGTACCCACAAAAAGGAGTTCACCATTTTTCTGCTGCTGGCTTGGCTGATAAAAATCAGAAAACTTTGGCTCTTTGGGGGGAATCATTTGCTCATCAGGATGCGCTTTGCTGTAAAGCTTGAAAGCGTAGTCAGTGTTTGTGAAGTCCTGCTTGGCTTCTGCCTTTATCTGCACGTTTGTCTGAATCCAGTCGAGAAGTTTGGTGCGGTCACGCGAGTATTTGGCGTACGCAGCTTGATACGCCTCGAGAGCTTTATCATGACGCACTTTTTCTTCAAGCGCTTTATCTTCGCCCCCAAAAGCCTTTGCGAGATAATTACCGCCGATAAAAGCGGCTGCATTCAAAACAGCCCCACCAACCATAATCGCGATACTTGCATGTTTGTTTATATATACAAAAAGATATTTTGTCCAAATAGTAGAACGGGTTTGGTAAAAAATCTTCAAAGGGCCAAATTGGGTCTGTAGAATCATACGCTGTTGGGTAGGATTTTTTGATCCTCCAGGTACTGCTTTAGCGCGATGCTACCCGCCATCACACCTGTGAACATTGCAAAGTTTTCGATTGAATTAGAAGGGTCAGCTGTGAAATTTCTCTTGAACGCTTTTTTTGCAACCCAGCCAATGCCAGCAGCAAGGCCGGTAAGGGTAGCGGCATCTATCACGGTTTTAACGAGCTTGTTGTCAGACATTGTTGTTTATGGAGAGCAAAAAATAAATGTTTAAATAAAAATTATTCAGAATCCTCATCATATCCAGGCTCCTCAGCTGGGTATCTTTCAGGTTCCACAGGTGGGCCTTTCATTTCATTGCAGGTTTTTTAGATTATATCGCGGACTGCATAAAAAACTGTTTGGTTAAAATTGAACCACAAAAGACCTATTCCAACAATAGCAGCTTGTGATACTAAAATCTTGATACCGTCAATGCGCATTTTGTTATATCAACATCGAAAATATATTTAAATGAAAAATTCAATCCATTTTGCGAATTCCTTTTTTGGGCTGCGGTGGAGATTCTTTTACAACTGGCGCGGGTTCTGGGGGAGGTGCCTGTTTTTTTGCGAAAAAGGCTTTTATGTCATCACGCTTGATATAAGTCGTAGCGAGCGTTGCGCCAATTCCGATGATAGAGATCCATTGGTTTGTGGTGAAACCATTTGAATCAGCTGCAGCAGGCTTTGGTTCGGTTTCCGGCTCAGGAGCAGGATCAGTGGAAGCGGTTGCTTTGGCCTGCTTGTTGTTTGCAATAATGATAGCCGCCTCAGCTGCGGCTTTTTTCTGCGCTTTGCGGGCCAGCCGAGTTCTTTCAGCAACCATTTTCCCAGCAGCCACTCGCTTGGGATTTTTGGCAGGCTTTGTTGCCGGAGTTTGTGAAGTTAGTTGGCTTTCCATTGGTTGAGCGGCCGGTTGCTGTGGTTCAGAGATTTCTTGAGCGGTCGGTTGCTTCTGTTCTTCAGCCATTGTTACTTTGAAACAAATTTATATTTAATTAAAAAATTTTTTGTGAGGAATTGCTGACTTTCTGAGTAATTATTTAAGAATGCAAAGTAATTATTCAGCGGTTGGTGGGCTTTGCTCAATAATTTCTTCCGATTTTGCTTCGAACTTACTTTTCAAATCAATGTGTTTTGTTGTGATCAGCGCCGCATTGGCCACAGCGAGAAAACGGCCGCACTTTAAAGCCATGTTGCCGGCCAGGTTGGAGAGCTCTTTGTTGATGATGTAGTCGTTTTTCAGTTCTTTTTGATAAGCATCGATGTTTTTTACGTCGACGGCCATTCCGACAGCTTTGGTCACAAGAAAAATAAAGCTGTCGATCAAGCTGTCAGTTGTCTTCGAGCCCACATATGTCTCGTACCGTTTGGTGTATTTCTCAACCTCTTTGTCGGTAAGGCGCTTCACATGCTCGTGTGTTAAGTGCACCCTGATGGCTTCTTTTGCTTTCCCTGTAGACACCAGCACGGCTAGCTGCTCACGAAGTGCAGGAATATCAGGCTGCGTTGAAACTACTGGAAAGGCATTGCCGGGCGCGCTCGTTGGCTCAGCTTCAAGCAAGTTCATAACGTCAGTCGTTAGAGTTTCTTCAATTTCTGGGGTTAATTCGATTGGATTTGCCATTTTATATTTATTGCTAATTTTTTAATTGAGATTTTTTTATTCCGTAAGGGTGCCGAAGTAAGAACACAAGATAGGAAAACTTATTTTTTTTCAGCCACGAAATGTAATCTTTGTACTCATCTTGAGAAAGTTCGCCGGAGTAATCTTCAAAAACCGCTTTCAAAGTCTTCCATGCGGGAGTGTAAAAAAGCACAACTGCCGCAACGTTATCGCGGAAAGAAGCCGTTATGCTGGTCATCTTTTGGGTGAGTACCCACACGCTTTGCCCTGTATGGCGAGCGCTGAATGCGAGTTTTACCAGCTCGCCTGTTCGCTTTTTTACATCTTTCGAGGCTGCGCAGTCATCAAGGATAATGAGCGCGTTTGTGCCATCGAAAAGCCAGGAAACAAGCCTCAACCAGCCCTCAACCCATTCCTGTTCGCAAATGATAACATAAAAACGCGGGTCCGCCTCGGCGAAGCAATGAAAAGTCTTGTTGTACGCAAATGTCGGGCAGATGAGCACGATAAAGTCGAACTTGCCACGGAAAGGGCCGCGGAGCTGATCAACCACAAACTTTGATTTTCCCGAATTAGTCGGTCCAATTACGAGAGCGTTAAACGGTATGTTGTCGGGATCCATTTTCTCTATCAGTACTGCACAGATTCTAATTGATTCCCCATTATGTTCATTTGCGAGTCACTTATAACAAAGACGTGGCAGTTCACGTTGCCTGAGTTTTTGGCATTCTGCTCGAGTTCAAGCTGGACTCCATCTTGTGTGTTTACAAGCCGCATGCCGCTTCCGTGCATTTCATGACTTTCCATTGAGCGAAGATCTATCAGAAGCCCGAACTTGTTTTCGGTGTAAAACTTTTTCAGATTCATGTTCGGTGTTTTGTTTTTTGACTTACCAAAGAAGCGGTCAACTTCGCCCCAGATATCCTTTCCTTCGATGCCGTTATTGTAAATCATGTTGGGCTTGCCGTTCACCGTAACGGTGACTTTTGTCAGGTCTGGGTTGAAGTACTTTTCTGAATCCCTGGTGCCGGCTAAATAAGGCTCAACGAAAAGGAGAAGAAGACCTTTCAGGGACCTTCTCTGCGAGTTTACTCTGAGGTTTATCCTTGTGTCAGTGCCTTTTGAGAAGGTGTGCACAAATGGCCGCTCAACATGATCGTAAAGGAATTCCTTACCTGAGGAGTAAACACTGCGCGCGTCTTCCGCCAAGGTCTTGCTCCTCATCATTTCGTACTCGAGCTGGAGGTTTGTCAGCTTGTATTTTAATTTTGTTTCGTCAGAGCCTTTTACAACCTGCGAGGCCGGCGCAAGGGTAAGCTCAAACATGAGGTCGTGGTAAAGAGCTTTGGGGTAGAAAACGCTGTGGTCGGTCAGGATCTGGTGGTCCAGTTGGATTCGATATTTTGTTCCGAAAACCGTGTTAAGTGCGTTTTCCGCGCCCACACCCGAGGTTTTCTTGTCCCCCGCATTTGAGCGGATCTTGCACAGGTCCTCGGACTGAATACCCTCGAGCAGCATGTTGTCCCGCTCCTCCTGCGAGAGGAAAAGGTCCTCCCAGATCTTGAAAATGTCATACCCCACCGTGTCCTGAAGTGTGGTGCCAGCGTACTTCACAACCATCTTGTCGACCAGAGCACGGGTGACGTTTTGTACGAGGAAGTTGTTGGCGTGCCCTCCAGCCAGGTCGATGTTAAAGAGAAGTGAGATTGAGCCTGGCACAAGGACCTCGTTCTCATTCAGCTTGGGCACGTAAACATTTAACGTCTCGCCAGGGTTCGCTTCGCTGGGATTAAAAGTGATGCGCTTGGCCGTGCGCTTGGCTTTCATTCCGCCTAAAATTTTTTCTTTGTTCGTTGGTCGAAGGTTTGCTTGCACAGACATGTTTATACAATGCCGGGCATTTATATTTAAATAAAAAATAATTTCAAAATATAATTTCGCGATGACTGAAGGTGGACAAGGATTTGAAAACCCTGCTTTTGACCCGTTTGATCATGATGATGCTGCTGATCAAAACGATGACGACGACAACGACTACGGGCAAATCATTGACGAAACAACTCCTTTTATGCCTGGCGGCTCATCCACACCTGGGCCTGAAGGTCAACAGATTGAGATGCAGACAATGTCTCACGAAAAAAGCGGGCTACCAGAAAAGTCTTATACTCAGGAGACACCTTTTGGTGGCACAAAATCGAGTGCAGAAGCTTGGGTTGCTGCAAAAGAGCTGTTTCCAAACATGAGCTCAAGCGAGCTTGAAGTATCTTACAACCAAAAAGGCAGACTTCAAGTAAAAATGTTTGGTCACGGCAAAGCGAAATATGACGTGTTTACCACAAAAAAGGGTACAGGTGAACAACAGCTTAATCCAAAACTTACAAAACAAATAAAAACTGCTCTCGGAAAGTCAAAATATGAAATAGAAGAAGAAAAGCAAGAAAAGTTGTCTGCAGACAGAGAAAAATATAAAAAAATTATGGAAGAAAAACGAGAGGAAATAAAACAAAAACGAGAAGAAAGAGATGCTCTCGAAGACAGAGATGGGCAGACAGAACAAGTTCAAAAACTTGACCAAGAGATAAGAGATCTTGAAACAGAACGCAAAGAAGCAAATGAGAGCTATCTCCGAAGTGCCGAAGCTGAAAAAACATTACAAGAAGATATTCAGGTATTCGAAGATTACGAAGAGGAAGTAAATGAAAAAGAAGCTCTCTATGCAATAAGAAAAAGAAAAGCAGCAATCGAATGGCGAATGGACATAGAAAATGAATCGTTAAAAAACAAGCTTTCACCACCTGAAAGAAAAGAAATGGCGCGAAATAAAATAGAAGAGCTTGAGAAAAGTCTCCAAGAAGTTGAGAGAGAAGAAACGATGATTAAAGAAAACTTTGCCGATAATCTTTCAAAACTGCAAAAAGACATAGAAGAACTTGAACGAAAAAATAAAGAAGACCAAGCAATTATTGATGATGAGAACACTTCGCCTTCTCAAAGAGAGGCTGCCAGGGAGAGAATTGCAGATAGACAAGAGGAGCTTGACAGGTTGACAACAGAGGTTGCGGAAAGAGAAAGAGCCATGCCGCTTCGTGAGCGTGTAAAAGAGATTTTCAAAAAATACGGCGTGACGGTGGCATCAATACTTCTCGCCGCTGGTGTCACGATTGGTGCTGTCATTGGCGCCATTACCAACGCTTTGAAATCAATGGGCAAAGCTTTGGGAAACGGGTTAAAAGCTGCTGCTCGGCTCGATTGTTTCTTTTCTTTTCAAAACAGCGGGTCAGGCAATTGGTTTTCTTGCAGAACACACATGGCTTTTAATTTTGGCTGTTGTGGCCTTTTCGGTTGAGAGCTATGCCAAAAAGCAGCGTTAACGGGATGACCAAAATACAAAACCAGCCAATGCCACCGCGCTGACTACCACAATTATTTTGTTCACATCATGTGACTCACTGTCCGAGCCGGCCATGGGCACTGGCTCTTCTGTTTCCACTGTTTGTGTTTTAGGCTCTGTTGTTGCTGGAGTTTCGACAGCAGGCTTTGCTGCTGGAGTTGCAGGCTTTGGTTCTTTTTTGCTTTCAGCTGTGGCGGCTTTGTGAATTGGGTTGGAAGGATGGCTGTTCGGTGGGTTTACCTTTGATTGACCGCCATCCATTTGGCGAAGGGCCGCTTTTTTTGTGCTCGTGTTTAAATCATTATTTATACCTAATTTCATGCCTGGCCCCGCTTTTTTAAGATTATTGTTGTAACCAAACATGCTTTCTGTGTTGATCTCCATGTTGCCTGGCATCAGCTTTCCGCCCTGGCAAACAACCATATTTAGTCTGACTTTTGCCTCATCCACCTTCGTCTGATAACGCGTCGAGCTTGCGCCAATATCGGTCAGCCTTATTTGTTCTTCGACCAAGTCCGAAAAATCATCCTGTACCTCTTTGGATCCAATAATACTTGTCCTCACTCTAACCTGCGCTCCCAGGATGCAGTAAACAAAAGCCTCTATTGATTGGTTTATTCGCGATAAACCCTCAATAGTCAGGCCTTGTGAGGTGTTCAGACAAAACCAGTCAGCTTGTGCATTGACAGAGTTGTCTTGCCCTATATAATAAATCAAGTTACCTTTGCTCCCAGAACCACCTTTGTCTGAAAACTTATAGTGCCCTCCTGGGTAACTGGTTGAAATTTTTGCTGGTCCGGCACTTGAGACGTAAATGTAAACATCCCCAAGACCGTGATTTGCTGGTCTTGTGAAACGAAAATCACTCGAACGACTTACACCAAACTTTGCACAAATTTCTCTGTATGCAGACTCATTAAAGGGGTTATTGTAAGCGTTAAATGCTGGGTCTCCGGGCAAGGCGCTTATGTTTTGAGGGCCTCCCATCTCATACAATATTCGCCTTATTGTGAATTAAACGTGGAACTGAAAAAAACTGTATACATTTTCGGGAAAACCCAGAGTTGAGTGATCTTTATCAAAAATCTCTCGGCTTATGCCGCTAGCAGTTGTTGCGCACCAGACAGCAAAGTTTAGCTGCTGCGGCCAGTAAGACATTTCAGGCCCAGATAACCATTGCCTCGCCTCTTTCCCTGTATGGTGAGTCAGTTTTGTTTCTTGAAATATTTCCTTGCATTTTGTTGTAAAATATTTGTCAGGCGTAACATATATTTTAAGACTGTTGTTAAAGATTTTTTTCAGACTTGGTGCGGCTTCGTGAAAGCCTTCTGCTGGGATGGGTAAAGAAGGTTTTCCTTTACTTGGTGTAAGCTGCATTGGAAAACCGTCGACTATCAATCCGAGTGCGCTTTTCATTTGTGAACTCCAGTATTGCCTATCGCTCCCGAAAACGCTTTGCGTTAAACCGTTACCTGCTTTGAAAAAAATCTCTGCTGTTGCGTTATGCTTATCATCTAAAAATATTTGTGCTTCGAATTTACTCTTGTCAGCGTAGGGAAAATGTTTGTCGAAGTTTGCCCACGCTTTCGTTTTTGCTTCTTTTGCTTCTTTGTCGGCCACCGCTGAAGTCAGCCACGCGTACTGCGACATATTGTTGTCCAGTTTTTGTATTTTAATTAAATATATTTTCCTTTATATTAAAATGGTTGTGCTCACGATCAATGCTCCTTCAAACGACTACACAGTTTATTTTGACCATCCAATTCCAAAACCGAATTATATCAAGCTTTTAAGCTGCTCGCTTTACAATTCATGGTTTAATTTCATGGGTGGTAAGGTCACGTTAATAGATAAACAGCAAGATAATAGAAAATTCGAGACTAATTTACTACCCGGTTTTTACACCATTGAGACTTTTGTTGAAGCTTTAAAGAAAGCCTTAAAAATATACACAAACGTTAATTTTACAGATGCCAACACACCTGCAGGCGTGCTGTTTTTGCAAAATACTAAATTTGAGCGAGTTGATATAAATTTCAGCGAGGAATTTGCCAAACTGTTTGATATTGAAGAAACTGTACCAGGGTTCATATTTAACAAAAAGCACTGTCTATCTACTTATTTTATTCACTGTGACCTTGTTGACAAAGAAAAGAATTTGCTTGATGGAAAAAGATCAAGTATTTTGGCTCGATTCGATGTGAGAGGCAAACCGTATGATAAAATCTCTTACAATTTTGATCCAAATGTCTTGCGTGACACTAATTCTGGTGAATATGTCAACAGTTTGACAATATCAGTTAGAGATGAACTCGGAGAGTTGTTCAATTTCAACGGATTCCCTCTTGAATTTGAATTACAAATAATTTAACGTTAACAATTAAAAAATAAAATCTGTCTTTTATAGAAGATGTCATCATCAAACGTACTACCGAGCGCTCCGGCTTATGTTGAACAAAGCAGGATATACCCTGTTATAGAAGGCCACGAGTCTTTGCAAATGACTCAGCAAATGCCCCAAGACTTTCGCCTTGGAAAGGTGAACGAAATCGCTGCAAAGTTGGGTGAAGAGGTTGACCACTATAGACTTGTTCGTAAAAAATTTAAACGCGCTAAAACGGCCGTTAACTGGATTGCCGGCGGTCTTGGTGGAACCAGCGCTGTTCTTTCTAGTGCCGGCCTTGCTTCTGCTCTCACTGGCATCGGAATTCCCGTGGCTATCCCTTTAGGTGTCGTGGGTGGAATTTTCTCTGTTTCTTCCTCCAGTTTGATTCTTTTGGGGAAAAAACTTGACAAAAAAATGTCCAAACATCAGGAGATTGTAACACTTGGCCTTGCAAAACGTACTAGTGTTGACAGACTGGTTTCCAAGGCGATGAATGATAAAGTTTTGAGTGATTCAGAGTTTCAGAGCATTCTTGCTGAGTTAGAACAGTACAATGCGTTAAAAGAAAAGGTTAGAGCTAAGCTCACAAAAAAACCTTCTTTCAGTAAACTTGCTCAGATTGATGTTGAAAAGATTAGAAGAGAAGCCCGTGCAGAAGACGAAGTAGACTTTCAAAAAAAGCTTCAAAGTCTCGTCGCTTCTTCGAATTAAAATTTGAAAACAAAGGAGTATATTTCCATATAATAAAAACATGATTGTTGCTTTCCAGACTCTGATGATTCTTTTAAACGAATATTTTACCCCTTCTTGGCAAAAAGAAGTACGAAATATTACTCTCGAGGTAATTTTGGCTATGCAAGAGGTTGACAATTAAAAAAAGTTGTAAAAATAAATGTGCCGCACCGCTCGCTTGCTGGGCATGGATTGCCCTTTGTCTGCTTTTTTGTTTACTCTTTTGTTTTCTTGTTAAGTAGTATGTCTAGGGTTTTTCGAATACTACTTCCTCACCGCACTTTTTAACCTTTTTTAAACTTTATCATGCGAAAGCATGATAAAGTTTAAAAAAGGTTAAAAAAAACGTGCGGTGAGGAAGTGGTATTCGAAAAACCCCAGACATACTACTTGGGGCCTTTAGGTCAGCCTCAACCTTCCTTCCTTCTGGAGGCACTCAATCGTAATAAGCTCAATCGCTCGTGCTCATACATTTAAAACAAAGTTTGTTTTTCTTGAATAATTTTTTTTCTTACTTCGAAGGTCAGTTCACAAAACTTATTGCATTCATTCAACATGTGCCCCTTTGTTCCGTGAAAGAGATAAAGATAATTAGAAACCGGGGAGCTTCGAACTGTAAATTTTAGTTTGTCAGACTCTTGCCTTAATTCGGGCTGTGAAGGCAAGCTTTCTCCAATGGCTTTCGAAGACATTTTTTTTTTAAATTTTATTATTATTAACAACACAAATACAACTTACACTACTTACACTTACTTGTTACTTTACACTACTTACAAGCACCGTACTCATTACTTTACAATTTTAAACATACAAAAAAAAACATTATAATAATGTTACAGATATAATGTCTAAAAGTAATAACGAAAAGTAAATTACAATACTGACACGAGCAATACAGAGGCAACGGAGGTCATTAATAACTACGCGTATTACAAAAACATAAATAGATATATTATAATAGTATATAAAGTGTAAAATTTGATCTTCGTAAAACAGTGCTCAATACATGGAAGCAGAGCGAAGTATATGTTGTGGGAGAAAAATCAAATAAACTACTAGGTCATCCCTACAAGCCTGTTTCATGGCTGCCCACTCATCAGGGGATTAAATGAGAATATTCTTTACCATCGCGAATATTCTTTACCATCCAGAAGAATTAAAAGATTTCGAAGACGACATGCTGAAGATGATCCAGTCCGTAAAATTCAAGCAAGTAAACAACCCCTTTCTCAATAAGCTAAAAGAAGACACCGACCAAATCAGAAATGAACCCAAACTACTAATCGCCGCGGACAAAACAACTAACTTCTACAAACTAGAGCCATCTACATACAACGATCTCCTAGAGAAAAACATTACGAAATCCTACAAGAAAGCACCACCTGAGACGACGCAAGCAATCCATAAAGAAAACATCGCTCGACGATAGAGTGGACACTACGGCCGACAAAGACGCGTTCATAACACTTAAGGACCACAAGCCAAACTTCGCTAACAAACCGACCTGCAGACTCATTAACCCCACGAAGTCAGAGATAGGCAAAATCAGTAAAAAGATCCTTGACCGCATCAACAGTACAATCGCAAAAAATGCAACTTCAACCAATGGAAAAACACAGCAGCCGTAATCGACTGGTTCAAATCCATAGAAAGCAAACAACACTTCAGCTTCATCTGTTTCGACATCGAAGAGTTCTATCCGTCCATCAGCCAAGATCTCCTAAACAAAGCACTCGACTTCGCCTCCGACTATGACTACATTACCACCGACGAGAGAAACATTATAATACACGCTAAAAACTCCATCTTAATCCACAAGAACCAACCCTGGCAAAAGAAAGGTAACTCAACATTCGACGTAACAATGGGAAGCTACGATGGCGCTGAGACATGCGAACTCGTGGGAAACTTCCTCCTCTCCCAGCTTCAGGACCTTAACATAAACGTAGGACTTTACCGAGACGACGGACTAGCCATCACTAATGCCACACCAAGAGACACAGAGAACATTAAGAAAGAAATATGCCGCATCTTTAATAATAATGGCCTACGCATCACCATAGAAGCTAACAAACAAGTAATCAACTTCCTAGATGTCACATTTAACCTTAACCGAAGCACTTATCAGCCATTTACAAAGCCAAACACTTCTCTACAATACGTTCACCGCGAGAGCAACCACCCGCCGATCACCACAAAGAACATTCCCGCCGGCATCAACAAACGTTTATCATCCCTATCATCCGACAAAGCATCCTTTGACCAGGCAGCCCCCCCATACCAGAAAGCACTCGACAAAAGCGGATACCGCTACACACTGCAGTACGCACCACCCAAAGCAAAGAAACGGAAAAACCGACAACGCAATAACATCCTCTGGTACAACCCTCCTTTTAGCAAGAACACCAGCACCAACATCGGGCACAAATTCCTCGCACTAATAGACAAGCACTTTCCCAAAGATCACAAGCTCAGAAGAATCTTCAACCGAAACACCATCAAGATCAGCTACAGCTGCATGGACAACACCAAACAAATAATCGACAACCATAACAAACGCATCCTAAATGCATCTACACAGGCCGATAGCACCGCCGTTGCCACCGCCGCCGCCGCCGCCGCTACCATTAACAATAACAAGACATGCAACTGCCGACAAAAGAACGCATGCCCGCTTGACGGAAACTGCCTACAATCTTCAGTAATCTACCAAGCCGCCGTCACGCGCAAAGACACCAACACAACAGAAACGTACATCGGGCTCACAGAGAACGACTTCAAAACTAGATACAGAAACCACACCGCATCATTCCGCCACGCTAAACACAGAAACTCCACCGAACTCAGCAAGCACATCTGGACACTCAAAGACAACAACATCGAACACTTTATTTCCTGACGCATCCTTTCATCACACTCGCCGTACAACAGCTCAAGTAAAAGATGTAACCTCTGCCTCAAAGAAAAATTCCTAATTATCTGCCGACCCGAACTATCATCACTAAACAAACGTAATGAACTCGTGTCTTCTTGCCGCCACAGAAACAAAGCCCTTCTACGCAACAATTAAACTGTAAAATCTCGCGCTGCATATATTATGGAAATTGTATATAAGCGATGGTAAAGAATATTCTCATTTAATCCCCTGATGAGTGGGCAACCACGAAACAGGCTTGTAGGGATGACCTAGCTAGTAGTTTATTTGATTTTTCTCCCACAACATATACTTATAATAGTATATATATATATAGGAAAAAAAAACATTATAAGTTAACACATTATCGACCAATTTTTATAAAATTCAATTAAAGTTCTATTTTTAGTACAAATATATTTCTCTGTTTCGAATTTGATATTTATCTTCAATTTAAACCCAGCAATAATAGGACGGGTTTGTGATCTTCTGCAATCCCATATATATTGTTTTGCTATTATTAAAAAGTAGTTCAGTAAAGGGCATTTTACGGCTATGATTCCTAATAGAACATCCTGTAGACTAAGACTAATCAATTCATTCGACAACAAGTAATAATAAATTTCAAAGTCCTTCCAGAAAAGTTTAGTATATACACAATCAAAAAGAAGGTGAATAAGTGTTTCGGGTATCGACTTACAAAAAGAACATTTATCATCAGGTATATATCCTATTTTGTATAGCTTAGTGTTAGTATATAATATGGAGTTAAGGACCTTGTACTGAAAAGCCTTAACATAGGATTATGAGCATACGATGTGTGGTAAAATAAATGCTTTTTCCAGTTGATCTTCCGTCAGATTAAAATCTCGTTTTAAAGCCGAGGTGTTTTTTGAAAGTTGTGCCTTTTCAATTATGAGCAATGAATAGTAATCCTTTGATTTCCGATTTGGTTTTCGAAGACATGGTTGTAGAGGCAGATATCTTCTTAGGATTTGCAGCATCTAGCGGCAAAAATTTATTGTGCAAACTTTCTGCGGAGACTTTTGCTGAGTTCTGGTAAATCTACGGAATGTTCATGCAATCCGCATGGAAAGTTACTTCTGTGACAAATTCAGTAAAATTTGGAAATGCATCGCAACCTTTTTCCTTTTGCACTTTAGTAAACCATTTAGGGAGGAACCAGTTGGGAAGTTTTCGACCAAAGTTTGCAGCTTAGAAGGAAATTCGAAAATCTTCAGACTTTTATGCTGTGTCATAGCGATTGCTACTTGCAGTAGGAAGTTGCTGTTAATGAGTTGAAGGTTGTTGGGGGCAATTTTTGGCCAATTGGCTAGCTTGTTTTCGAAATCAGCAGCTACAATTGCAGGGTGACCGAAGCACGATTTAAGTTTCTTTCTTGCTTCGTTGTAAGCAATCTCAGGACTAGCAGCAACCATATACTGAAGTTGCTTGACAAAATTCTTTGCTTTTCCAGCCAGATGCAGGTAGAGGAGGTATAGTTTTTGCTGAGTGCCGAGTGGTGCGGAATCAATCAGTGCGTCAAAGGCGGTTTCCCAGATAAAGAACCTTGCGTCGGTCTCTTCACCAGTGAAGACATCTGGCTTGGCTTGCGGAAGCCTTTGTAACTGGGTTACCGTAGCCAGGGCCTTGGCCATTTGAGAAATGTTGTGTGAATTCGGAAAGGTGGGGGTCATACTTCTGACGTAAGGACTTGGTTTTATATCACAGTATACAGTGGCCAGTGAACTCTTGGGACTCGAAATATCGTCGTCGCCGCCAAGGTTGTAGGTTTTCAGGAAATATGTGGGTTTTAAGCTGTTCACAGTGGCTGTGGGATTATGAAAGCTTACACTTGGTAACAATATTTAATCAGGAAACTCTATCACAAATGTGGTTTTCATAGAGGTCCTATGACTAAAAAATAAATGTGTACAAATAAAATATAATACATATTTCATAACAATTTAGAAATCACAAGAATTAAAAAAAAATAAATAAAAGGTTAAAAATTTAAAAAGCTAAAAAGAAGACAACAAATTTCTCTTAAAAATTACCAAGCTAGATGACTTTCTAATGAACGTGTCAAGACTGTTAAAATCATTTACAGCATGATATGCTAAGCGTTGTTTTCCCCAATTTCGTTTAACTCTAGGGAGCCTTATGAGATCTTTGTTTCGCGTATTATGCGAATGCATGTCCGTTTGCCTAGACATAACTAAAGAATGATTAATTTGACCAGTGGTACATTTATAAACGTAAACACGTCTATGATATTTTCTGCGGTCTACTAGGTTCAACCATTTTAAGGTTTTTAATGCTTCAGTTGCTGAAGATAAAGGTGGCTTATCTAAAATCAATTTCGCTGCTTTGTTCTGTAAAAGCTGGAGTTCTTTCATAAGTGTTGCATTGTTCTTATCTCCCCAGACGATATCTGCATAATCTAGGATAGGTAACACTAAACTATTGTAAAATAGTTTGCGAGCCTGAAGAGGCAAATAATACTTGATTCTGCGAAGAAGACTAAGGTTCTTATTAATCTTAGCTGAGATGTACTCTACATGATCAGCCCAAGTAAAATCAGATGACAACATTATTCCTAGATATTTAAAACTTAAGACGGAATCTATGTAAGACTCAAAAATATGCAAAGAAATAGATGGAATACCAATAGTTTTTCTACTACTGCCTATAATCATAGACTTTGTTTTACTGAGATTTAGCGTCAGTTTGTTTCTATTTAGCCATTTAGCAACTTCCAGGAGATCTTCATTGAGAGCTTCCTCCAGCATACGTGGCTCCTTTGAAAAACAGTAGAGGACTGTATCGTCAGCATAGAGTGTCACTTGGGAATTCTTCACTACCAGAGGCAGATCGTTTATATAAATTAGAAAAAACAGGGGGCCCAAAATGCTCCCCTGAGGCACCCCAAGGGGCACATGTAGAGGGTCAGACATAGCATTATCACATGATGTGCGCTGTTTTCGGTTGCTCAGGTAGGACTTGAACCAAAGTAGAGTACTAGCAGAGACACCAATCTGCGACAATTTGGATATCAGAATAGCGTGGTCCACGGTATCAAATGCTTTTGTCAGGTCTAGGAATACTGCCCCGCAAAGTTCACCTACCTCCATTTTTAGGAGAACTTCGTCCGCAAATGCTGATAGTGCAGCTGTAGTAGAGAGCCTGGGACGAAAGCCGTACTGCTTACTCGAAATGATGTTATTAGAATCAAGATACTCGTAAAATTGCGTGTGGACGACTTTCTCTAAGATCTTGCTCAAGGTCGGGAGGACTGAAATGGGGCGATAATTGGATGCATTCCTACGATCTCCAGATTTAAAAAGCGCCGACACTTTTGAGCATTTCCATATTTCAGGAAATTTTCCAGAGCGAATTGATAGATTTAGTAACTTAGTGATGGAGGAACAAATCACTTTTGCTCCATGCTTTAACAACCTAGCACTGATATTGTCCAGTCCAATAGCTTTATTTGTTTTTAATGTAAGCAGAAGCTTAAGAACTGTTTCCTCATCAACTTCGCGTAATGAGAATGATGATAAATTTTCAAACGACTTGGGAGAAAACAAAGTAGCAGCTACATTAGAAATGTTATCCGCAAGACATTGACCAATCGATGAGAAGTAACAGTTCATGGCTGTCGCTATTGAGGCAGGATTGGTGTGTTCAACACCTTCAACTACAATGCAATGAGGGCTCGAGGATTTAACTTTCCGCGAAGAGACTTCATTAACAGCCTTCCAGATCTTTCCAGAGTCCCCTTTTGCTTCATGAATTAAATCACAGTAATACTTGGATTTAGCAGCTTTAATCTCGCGATTCACAGTATTCTTCAGCTTCCTATACCTAGACCAATGACGATCAGAGCCAGTTTTTATAGCTTTACGGTGATAAAAATCTCGATCTCGCATTGTCTCTTTGATTTTATCGTTCATCCATGGAAGCGGAACGCCTCTAATTCTCCGCCTTTTAACAGGTGCATGCAAATCAGCTACGTCAGAAAACAATCGATTCCAAGTAAACACAGCATCATCAATGTCTTCTTCATTTTCAATGACGTGCCAAGGCACGCATTTCAAATCTTCAAGGAAAGCATTGTTATCAAAGTTCTTGTAGGAACGGTATTCCATTGTTTTTGGGGTAGCTTTAATCTTGCCGGTCTTCAGAACACAATACACTAGGTAATGATCACTTAAAGCAATAGGGACAACTCCAGATTCAATGAAGCGGTGAGCATTGTTCACTAAGATCACATCGATCAATGTTCGTGAAGTTTCCGTCACACGGGTGGCTTCAGTAATGAGCTGTGTAAGATCGTGCCGAGTTATAAATTCTTTGGATTCCTTTTTCTGTTTATTTCTAGTAAATGCAGTCATATCTGCATTAAGATCGCCTAAAAGCACGAAATCGCATTTATCCAGGTTAATTTTTCCCAAGACAATTTCCAAGTTAGAAATAAATTCTTTGAAATCAGAGTCGGGAGCTCTATAAGCGCAACAAATGAGTGTTGGACGGCATTTTTTGCGTGAAAGCTCAATCCATAAGCATTCATTCACAGTCGAATAAAGATCATCTCTAACACAAAAGGGCAAACCATCCCTCACATAGATCGCTACACCAACAAATCCTTCTTTTTTTCCTCTCCTGTCCATTCGAACACAAGTGAATCCTGGAATTGCAACCTCAGAATCTTGAAATGAGTCATCTAGCCAGGTCTCACTAAGAGTAAGAATATCGACGGTCTTATCATCAATGCCCTCCATGCGTAACATGTCCGATTTATTTCTGAGACTTCGAATATTGAGATGGGCAATTTTTAGCCCCCGTGTACTTCTAACATAATCCAAACTTCTGTATCCTGGATTTAGCTCGACATCCCCAGAAAGAGCAATAAGAGCCATGACCAGTGCAGCATGTTGTAGAAGCTTGCACGCTTTAAAGCCCATGTAGAAAGAATCGACCATGTGCTGGTTGTCGGGTCGCCTGGCAGGACGAAAGGAGCGAAATTCGATTCTGCAAAGACCTTGAGAAGCGAAATAAAGATTCCTAAACTTGCATGGTTGTCTTGTAGATGTCTTATCGTGGTCTATGTCATGTAAAATAACAAGAAGGCATAGAAAAAGTCCGAAACTCATGGACAAGGTTTTTGAGCGTCCGACCGCCATCACTACCGCTTGTACCTGCCACTCTCTGGAGTTGAGATGCAATTGGAGTGCTTGCATTTGGAAGATATCTGGAAACAATTGTCTGGCCATGCGTGACGTGATGTTTGGGGGCATGATAAGTATTGACATTAGCGGAAATAGTGGGAGGTGGAGATTTGCCAAGTGTTCTGTGCCAAAATCGTTGGCAGCTTGAGTACACTTATTGGTTGTTTGAAAACGATCGGCTATATTAGCCATTGGCAGTTGTGATGAGCAAGCATGACAGCTCGTGGGATGTATTTTGCCTGTAGGAGAGTATTAGGCTGGAAAAGTTGGGTTCCCCATGTCAAAGAAATGTGTGTCTATGACCGGTGACAACAAATTGTTTGTTGCGGTTTGATGATGTTCCTGATGTTCCTCACCACCCCTTGCCCCTCCGGCTTAATTCAAGTGCAACTGCGATGAAAAATGTTCTTGTTCTCTTTTGACTCCAATTTATATTTGCCAAGAATGCACCATTTATGCAATGATCCAGAAAGCAAAAGTCGTTTTCATAACTAAACTGCAGAATGGTTTAAACCACACCAGTTACCAACAGGTTGAAAGAGCAATGGCCAAGGAATAAAATGTATTTATCAACTGAATAAGCAACTTCATGATCGCTCATACAAAAAGCTGTTTGATTTCAATTTTGATAACCAGTCATGCAATGTTCGATAGGATACTAAAATGCATAGATAAGGGCGATAACTCTATAAAAACGACAATGTTTGTGAACTTATTCTGATATGCACAACAAGGGTGCCACCACACATTAATATTTTTCGTATAAATTCTGCATTCACTATTATAGTTAACTAAATGAATTTTTGAAGTGATACCACCTTCATGAAAAAGTTTATTTGTATAATTTTTTTGTGTGGAAATACGGATGCTTGAGTAACCTTTGGGAAGTCCAGCACCTCAATGCTCATATAAACCTATTTTTTTCATTTGTTCTACTTGACAATGAGTTCATTGTTATCAGGGCTAGAGGCTTTGTTTAGGATTGTTCTCTATTATTTCCACGCCCAATGGTATTGCCGCGCCAACAAAGAGTTACATACTTTACCCTCATCTTTGTTTAAAAAATTAACATTTGCCTCATTAGCATAAGTGACAAGAAATACTAAAACAGTGCTTTCAATTAGCACTGACGACCGACGGAATGCGTTGGCTACTTTGCTTTACTTTGCTTACAAACGTCGGCCATATTTTTCCTTCATTTGAAGAAATTAAAGGGGCACTGTCACGCCTGATTCTTTTTTTTTTATTTTATTAATTTTTATTGATTTGAAATTACATACATTTTTCCACAAACAAACATAATTCACATTAACAGATAAACACGATACATCATATATTTACAAACACACCCCAAAATTCCTCTTAACTCCCTTCTGCTTCTAAATATAATGACTAGTACAGCGCAGCAACAACACGAGATTCTTTATACATCTAGTTGGTTTTATACTTGGCCCATTTCATATTGTGAGCTTTTAGTTTATTATTTGATTTTGCGATCATTGTCTCAAGCTGGTGAATCATTTTAATTTTCGAGTTAAACACTTTAATTGAAGGAAGAGACTTGTTCTGTCGACAAGAATATAAATACTGTTTAGCAATTATTAAAGTATGATTAATAAATAATTCGTCTTCGCATCTTAAAATACCAAACATTATATCTTTGTCAGAAAGGCGTTCTATCTTTACCCCTTGACTATCAAACCATTTTATAACCTCAGCCCAGAAAACCTTAGTATAACGACAACAAATGAAAAAATGCTCCAGGGATTCGTTCATTTCACCACAAAGGGAACACGCCGGAGATGGAATAATACCAATTTTGTTTAAGAATGAATTTGTGACAAGACACCTGTTAAGTAATTTGTATTGGAATTCACGCGATTTTGTGTCCAAGGAAGTACAAAATGGCAAGCTGTAAATCTCTTTCCAATCTAAAACATCATTAACAAAATGGGTATTAAAATTCAGTTGGGCAGTCGGTGGGATGATGATTCTATTTCGAAGTTCTTTATATACGGTCTTTGAAACGACTGTTTCGATTAACACATTTTTGTTGTTGAAACTTAATTTAATTTCATCCTGCAAATTGAAAGGCTCATCAACTGTAGAAGCAAACGTGTTTAATGATTCACGCCATTCAACTGGTAAGGCATCGATTACAGAGATAAGTCTAAATATATCTAATGGCGAGATGTTTAATTCTCTCAACCTGTGATTACTTTTAACAATGAATTCATTATTGTCGGAGATTAGATCCCCCATTCGAAGAATTCCCTTTTCTGCAAGATTGCTAAAATAAACAGATTTGCCGCCGATACAAATGAATTTATTATTCCACACGATAGCTTTTGAAAGATCTTCTCTTTTTTTATCCTGTACACTCGTGTGGTTTGCTGCCGAACATTTTGCGAAACTTTTAAAGCATTCTTCATAAAATGCTGGAAGCTTCACAGGCAGTTTCTTCAAGTCAAAATCGCAACATAAGATAAGTTTCCCACCTACAGGTTCAAGATAGTGCAGTAGGATTTTTTTCCAATTGCTTGGTTGATCACTTGCCAATTTTTTGCAACAAAGGATTCTCTGAGTCTCTATTATGGAATCTAGATGTGGGGCTTTAAGTCCCCCATCTTCAATATCACTAATAAGAGCAGCGCGTTTGATTTTGTCCTTCCCCTTCCAGATAAAATCGAAGATAATTTTGTTTACATCTTTCACAAATTCCCTATCTACTGATATCAAACTTGCGCGGTATAGGAAAATAGGAATAATAAAGGTTTTGACAATTTGAATTCTTCCTATAATAGTCAGGTCCCTCCACCTCAAAATTCGTAGTTTTTGTTGAATGGAACTAATTAGATCATCAACATTTAATTTTTGTTTCGTTCGAAGGTCATACGTGAAGTGCACTCCCAGAATTTTAACCACTTTTTTAATTTTTAAGTTGCATGAAACGGAGTTGTCTTGTTCTAGAGTAGAAGAGCAGTTGCCTAATAGCATTATTTCTGATTTATCGTGGTTGATCTTCAGGCCTGAACAAATTCCGTAATCTTCTATAAGCTTAAGAAAGTTCACAAGTGAAAGATCATCTTTCAAAAAACCAGTTAGGTCATCTGCAAAAAGGCTTAATCTGAGCTCTTCATTGTCTACCTTAATACCACAAATGTCTTCGCTACTACGTACACTAATACAAAGAATTTCTAGCACTATGATGAACAAGTAAGCAGAGAGGGGGTCTCCTTGTCTCACTCCCCTTTCAACTGCAAAGGGCTGAGTAGAAAAACCATTGTTTATGACACAACTTGAGATATTGTTGTAGAATGTATGAATCCATTGCAAAAATGATGGACCAAAACCAAAAGAGGTTAGAGCGCGAAATAGAAAATCTCTACTGACAGTATCGAAGGCTTTTCTGAAATCTATACAAATCATTCTCCCCTCAAGATTATACCTTTCTGAGAATTCCATGACGTCTTCTATCGTTCTGACTGCATCAAAAATAGTTCTTCCCTTAACATATGCACATTGATTATCATTCATCCTCTTTGTTCCTTGAGTGGAGCATAAGGCCACAATGTATAATGTATGATATTTGGTAAGACACTCTCTAATCTTTGAGCAATAGCTTTTGACCCTATTTTTACGTCCACATTGATAAGTGAGATTGGTCTCCAATTCGATAAATCCCGTTTGTCTTTATCCTTTTTCTCCATTAAGGTAATAATGGCTTCCTTCTGGGAATTTGACAACTCGCCATAATCATAAGAATAGTTTAAACTGTCTACCGTCACGCCTGATTCTGATATTTCCATATTATTGTGCCAAATTCAACCAAATATGCAATTAAATTTGACAAAAAGATTCCACAGAACAAGATACAACAATGAGGTATTTTGGGGAAGTAATACAGGATTACAAGGATGGAAGTGGATTGCAATTCACGAAAATTGATTTCTGGACAGGATGTCCAGAAATCAAAGCTGAAATTCTGGTGAAATTTTGAATCTTTTAATAGTTATTTTCTCTTCTTAGTTGATATCTCTTTGCTTTTGCCACTTTTAGCATTTTTCTCCTACCATTGCAGGACAATAAAGCACAATTACAGAAAGCTACGCCATACTTATTAAAATATGATATATCAGGCACGACAGTGTCCCTTTAAGGAAAGATTTAAAAAAGTTGGCTACTCTACTCAGACTGGCTGCCTACTTCAAATTTTAATGAAACCCCTGCTTACATACATGTACGCTTAGCTATAATTATCTTTTAGTTAGAAAAATGTACCAAGCACTTTTAAGCTATGTCACGATAAGCGCTTCAATTTCTGAATTCACTTGTCACAGAAATTTTCCAGTATTTCAGAACTGTAAAATTATCATTTATATCTCACGCAAATGGCTTTTTAATCATCTGGAGTCAACATTCCTATATACCTTCACTCAAAGTCATATTCTAATTTGGAGAAATGTAAACAATGACATTTAAAAGATCGCCCCAATCAAACCAAAGAATATAATGAAAATAAGCCATTACATGAATACGCTGGCTCAAAGAGCCATTGATTAATAAGTACAGTATTGCCTTCTGTTGCCACACCATTGATAAACTGCTAATAATTACATGAACGGATTGCTTTGCAAGTTGGTAGAATATTCTTTTTTTAGACCCAGAACTCTTTTCTCCCCCCTCCCCCTTTTTTCAAAATGCAGTTTATAAACTGACAAAATATAGGAAAATGTGTTACCTACCTCATAACAATCCTTAACTCCAACAGATGACCACCACATTTTTGAGGATGCACAAACATGGTTTCAAGGCGATGCCCTTGTAAGAGAATGGTCCCCCACTAACTTGTTGAAACCTATATCGCAAATACACAAACAGTAACCCACAGCACTGCCTTGGCAGGTTTCTACCAGAATGATGCTTGGATTCAGTATCATTTGCCTCGGTACTTTCCTTTTTATGACTTTACTCCCTGAAAGCAATTAGAATGAAAAATAATGCTGATCAGCTAAAAATAATCAGTTGTATGATGCATACTGTACTGTGCAATCATGGAACAAAGAAAAAATTCTGGATCCGCTACAGGTTTCAAACCCAGTTGACCATTTCCAGACAATGAGCTAAAAATGACGTGCCAACTTTAAGATAATTAATTTTTACCAAAATGAAAATATAAGTAAACTAGCAGTAATCAAATAGGTGGGAGGTACAGTGGCCTACTGGTTAGTGCGCTGGACTCCGGGTCGGACTGTCTGGGTTCGAGCCTCTAGCCGGGGCACAGCGTTGTGTTATTGGGCAAGAGACTTTACTCTCACAGTGCCTCTCTTCACCCAGGTGTATAAATGGGTACCGGCAAATTTACTGCTGGAGGGTAACCATGTGATGGACCAGCATCCCATCCAGGGGGGAGTAGCAATACTCTTTGTCGCTTCATACTACAGAAACTGGGATAAGCTCCGGCCTGATGGGCCACTAGGCCCGAATGCAGACTTGGCAGTAATCAAACAATTGTGTTCGATCTAAGAGTCTTAATGGGTACAATGTTTAATGAGGACACTGGGAAGCTAGATTAGCAAAGGAACAAAGTATGCACTATAGACACCTTATGAAGCACTAATAGGCACTGGGGGCAGAGGAAACCTTGCATGACGTGCTAACAGAACATGACAGCCTGTATGCTACGTTTCTGGTATGGGTTCTGTAAAACAACATGTAGACTGCAGCAGACTTTGTCAAAGCCAGTTTTTTGCGTAACTGTACTGTGTAGCAATTCTTGAAAGGTTAAAACAAACTTTGTGCTTGCAAAAAAAATCAATGTTTACACCTAATAATTTAATGTTCTGATCATGGGAAACTTTATTATCATCTATGTCAAAATTAATATTGGCATCTTTTTGCTTTCTAATGAGCACGCTACCGTATTTAGTAAAGTTTCCCTGTAAACAGTTCTCTTTGTAAAACTATTGTTATGTTTGTATACTTTATTGGAATTTATAATGGCAGAATCTATCATTACATTCTTTCCTGACAGTTTCCTGTGACATTCAAAAAGCAGACACAAAGGTCACAAATTAATGCGTCCATTCCAGTATTCCATTATCAGTATTTCACTTGGATTTTAATAGTCTGACAATAACTATTTCCAAAGCACTGCAAACATCATGCTCTCAATCGGTTTGAAATTGCCAAAATTACTGCACAATGTTCATGTTTACTGTGCATATAAAATGATTTAATTGGCAAAATTAAGGGCCTGGGAGTTCTAAAACTAAAAACACATTGCAAATTCAAACAAGCAGGCGATGAAACAATCTTTGCACTTGCACAAAATTATAACAACATTGAGTTTTTGTGAAATTGAAATGTACAATAAAAACACGCTAAATGGGTACGAATGGACTCACTATTTCCACTATATTTATGGCTTTTTAGAATATAGCCCTACATGCTCACCATGGAATTTTAGCGGGATTTATTTTTAGTGGAACATAGACAAAAGCTGTAGAAGCCCGGTATCCCGGATGTAGTTAATGTTGCATTGCAAATTGATTTTTCAATGCTATATCCTAAACCAGCTAGAAGATGGGTTTCCCCATGTACTATAAGAAAATAATGCCCTTGCAATTGTGAGGTCTAGAAAAGCAGCTGAATGCCCTAGCCTAATGGCTCAGACATCCACTAGCTAGCAACTATTCTGGACCTCAAGCAAGCATGGATACCCATCTCCTAGCAGATAAATAGATCGCTGACAAAAAACTGCTTTGCACAAGACTGGATGCCATTTTCTTCTGCAATCTGATGCTGTTTGAATAACACCACGATAACACTATAAAGTTAACACATTTCATGAATCAGGATCTACAAATAAGTCGAAAGCCAACTCTATTTATAGACAGCATTTCTGCGGTCAGCATACATTAAAAATAACCCCCCCAATGGGTGTTTTTTTTTCCCACAAATCATGGAAAAAAAATTGAAATCTCAGTTCATTTTATAATCTTGAAATAATAACAATGCAGCCCATGCACTACAAATTGTAGTCTTTCGTTTAGCAAGCAAATGAAAATGTCAGGATTCAATTATTCCTTCCCTTGAATTTTATTTGTTCAATTTAATTAACAAACATGAATGATTGCCACACGGTTTAAGATGTTTCATTTTAGTCAATGGAAAACAAATTTTAAACATTCCTAAACCAAAACCAGATGTCTGGGACATGTATGATGTATCATAAAAATATTCTTGAGGATATGCTTCAATATAATCGAGTGTTATAACTTGAACAGAAGGCGGAGATGATTGACAACTTACACAGTTGCATTTAGTCAAAAACTTGACTAAAAGATGAGCATGCACAGACAATTGTCCCTGAACCCTCTCTCCCAAGATTGCAGTGTTGCGTGACAGCCAGAACTGCACTATGGATGATATATTTTGGTAGCCCAAATCTATAAGCTTAAATGGCCGCTGATTTATGCACATAAAAATTGGCCCTTGTTGCCTTGTCCAAGATAAAATATTCTTTTGATTTTCGAGCTTAAAAACGAGGCAAGAAGGGCTAATTTGAATACCAACAAAAGAATAGTGAAATAGTGATTTTGGTATCTACAGTTTAACCCAGAACCGCTACATCGTTTGGATGGGAAACACCCCTCAAGGTATACAGTAACCTTAAATGATCAACATAAAAGTCCTCCTGGGCAGATCTAACAGGTTCTTTGATAAAGAAATTTTGTTTGGCCTTTGCGGATCTGTTAAGGTAGTAGTTAGCACAGCTCAGAGAATTCTTCACGCCCAAAATGGCTGACCATCTGGTACTCCTTATAACCCTAGTCAAAATACTCCTGGAATTCGTGTTTCATCTCTAGCACATCTGTGTGCCTAATTACACCAAGGAATTTCAAGATTAAACAGGAAATCATGATTATCTAACACGAATGCATTCCTTCATTGTTCATGCATTGTTGTTACTGGATACAAAGTCATGCATGCTTTCTACCTTGTGTTCTCACCTTTACATTTCACAACTTTCCTCTCTTTATATTCTTCAAAACGTTCGCAAAAAACACAGCACCTGATACATTTTCATTCTTGCTATTTAAGTCCTCGTAAAAGTTGAGAACTTCAACAGAATGCGATAGAAAACATTCCTTGCTTGACACACAAATTGAACGCCATGACTCATGAGACCACAGTCACGAGATCAGCGGATTTCTGTTGCTTAACCAATCACGATGCACAAATCATAACATGTGGCCACTGTCATGTTGATCTGTTGAATTGTTATGTAGTAGATAAAATATGAGCGGGAGATCTGTATGGGCATTTACAATTGCGAGCCGATAGGCGAGCAATTGTAAAGCCCATACAGATCGGACGCGAATGTTTTATCGTACTTGTGAAATGAAAACAATAAATTGAATGCAAAGTATTGTTATTCGATTCCATTGTGCTTTGCATTTTAATCAGTAAAGATCTGTATCAAAAGTTAATAAATACTAATCAGCTGAGCAGGAGTTTGTATCAAAAGTTAATTCTACTCTTGATTTGTATTGGGGTTTACAGAGCATTCATGTGACCTAAATAGTACCTTTGCATTGGATCTACTCCTTATGAATTATTAATGAATTTTACAATCATTCTTAACATTTTGGCGCCATTGTTTTGAATTCTCAGTTGCTTTTGGGAATGTTTTAGAATGTGCAAAGCTTAGTATATGCTTTGCTATAGAGGCTTGAAATTTGCTTAAGGATAACATGTTGATCACACAAACTGCATTGCAGTCGTTCAAGAATTATGTTTGTACAATTATCCCTGATTCGTTTGGAAATAGCCAGTGTAAAGGGGGCAAGGTTTTAGACTCCCTCAAAGTTTTGTGACATTGTCTTGCTGCTTTTCTTGATCTTGCCAGCTCAGTTACTGACATTTCATGTGTTTTAAAAGTACATGTGATGCCTTCTTTAATATCAAGACTATAATGCCAAGAGGTATATTCAGGGAATGCATTTCATTATTTTACCAGGTGAAAGAAGAACAAGGAAACCTTTTAAAGTGGACAATTAAACTTCGAAGCTAAGTTTCTATGTCTGTTTGCTTGTCAGTCAGTTGGCCACAAAAACTACTAAATGTACATGGAAATTTGGTTAACTCTGTATATCAGTAAAGCTTTAACTAATATCCATTAAAAAATGGAAAGTTTTTACTTCAATCATAATTTGTCTTTGATCATGACAGAGACATACACAGTGAACAGTATAGTCCGGAATTCCGGCAGAATTCCAGCTGGAGTATTATCCAGAATAATTTCCAGCAGAATGCTGGCAATGATTGCAGAGGAATTCCGGCTGGAGTATCATCCAGAATTCCAGCGGAATGCCGCCAATGATTGCGGAGGAATTCTGGCTGGAGTATCATCCAGAATTCCAGCGGAATGCTGCCAATGATTGCGGAGGAATTCCGGCTGGAGTATCATCCAGAATTCCAGCAGAATGCCGCCAATGATTGCGGAGGAATTCCGGCTGGAGTATCATCTGGAATTCCAGCGGAATGCCGCCAATGATTGCACAGGAATTCCGGCTGGAGTATCATCCAGAATTCCAGCAGAATGCCGCCAATGATTTCGGAGGAATTACGGCTGGAGTATCATCTGGAATTCCAGCGGAATGCCGCCAATGATTGCACAGGAATTCCGGCTGGAGTATCATCCAGAATTCCAGCAGAATGCCGCCAATGATTGCGGAGGAATTCCGGCTGGAGTATCATCTGGAATTCCAGCGGAATGCCGCCAATGATTGCACAGGAATTCCGGCTGGAGTATCATCTGGAATTCCAGCGGAATGCCGCCAATGATTGCACAGGAATTCCGGCTGGAGTATCATCCAGAATTCCAGCAGAATGCCGCCAATGATTGCGGAGGAATTCCGGCTGGAGTATCATCTGGAATTCCAGCAGAATGCCGCCAATGATTGCGGAGGAATTCCGGCTGGAGTATCATCTGGAATTCCAGTGGAATGCCGCCAATGATTGCGGAGGAATTCCGGCTGGAGTATCATCCAGAATTCCAGCGGAATGCCGCCAATAATTGCGGAGGAATTCTGACTAGAGTATCATCCAGAATTCCAGCAATGCAATTTTTTTTTCTTTAAGGAACAACACCAATTGATTAAATTTATTTTATGGGCCCATTTAAACAACATTTGACAGAGATACATGTACGTTCATTTCAAAGATTTATTTGCAATATTTTTGTGCTTACAGACACTGTAGCCGTATCCGCGAACGAAGCGCGAGTTTTCAGATTTAGGGTGTTCTTCTGGGCATGTTATCTCCAAAACAAAGTCGATGACCCCCAATTTTTTTTGCATTTCTGATGTCAGTTACTCATTATCTTAATATATGTGAATTGGCCACCGTAAAGAGAATTAAAGAGCTGATGTTCGAGCATTAGCCCTTCGTCGTAGCGAATCAAGGAATTGTGGGTAGTGTGTTTTTTATATACAGAAAGATGGAGCTTCGCTATTGGATGGTGCCTGGTAACGTGACAACAACGGAATAAATTAGTTGAATGAAAAGCGTTCGTTGATACCGTGAGGATTAATTGTGCCGATTTGAAAAATAAATTTTTGTTCTAGAGTTTTGTGGCTTTCTGTGTTTCCTTGGTGAAGGGAAAGGCCGCAGACTGCCATATGTTGCTTAGAATGATTTGGGAGATTGAAGTGTCTCGTTTTGTCGTCTTTCTCTATGTCGCGAAGGTGTTCTCGGAATCGGTCGCTTGTCATCTCCCTGTTTCGCCGATGTATAACTTTTTGCAAAGAGTGCAAGTTACGCAGTAGATGGCTGAGGTACAGGTGAAATGATCAGTGATCTTGATAGATCGCTTGGGTCCCAATATTTTGTCAACGTTGTGAATGAAAGGGCATGTTTTCCATCGTGCGCGAGCGCATTTAAAAGTTCCAGGTTGATCACTTGTTTGGAATGTTTGAAAAAATTAACATTTGCCTCATTAGCATAAGTGACAAGAAATACTAAAACAGTGCTTTCAATTAGCACTGACGACCGACGGAATGCGTTGGCTACTTTGCTTTACTTTGCTTACAAACGTCGGCCATATTTTTCCTTCATTTGAAGAAATTAAAGGGGCACTGTCACGCCTGATTCTGATATTTCCATATTATTGTGCCAAATTCAACCAAATATGCAATTAAATTTGACAAAAAGATTCCACAGAACAAGATACAACAATGAGGTATTTTGGGGAAGTAATACAGGATTACAAGGATGGAAGTGGATTGCAATTCACGAAAATTGATTTCTGGACAGGATGTCCAGAAATCAAAGCTGAAATTCTGGTGAAATTTTGAATCTTTTAATAGTTATTTTCTCTTCTTAGTTGATATCTCTTTGCTTTTGCCACTTTTAGCATTTTTCTCCTACCATTGCAGGACAATAAAGCACAATTACAGAAAGCTACGCCATACTTATTAAAATATGATATATCAGGCACGACAGTGTCCCTTTAAGGAAAGATTTAAAAAAGTTGGCTACTCTACTCAGACTGGCTGCCTACTTCAAATTTTAATGAAACCCCTGCTTACATACATGTACACCTAGCTATAATTATCTTTTAGTTAGAAAAATGTACCAAGCACTTTTAAGCTATGTCACGATAAGCGCTTCAATTTCTGAATTCACTTGTCACAGAAATTTTCCAGTATTTCAGAACTGTAAAATTATCTTTTATATCTCACGCAAAGGGCTTTTTAATCATCTGGAGTCAACATTCCTATATACCTTCACTCAAAGTCATATTCTAATTTGGAGAAATGTAAACAATGACATTTAAAAGATCGCCCCATTCAAACCAAAGAATATAATGAAAATAAGCCATTACATGAATACGCTGGCTCAAAGAGCCATTGATTAATAAGTACAGTATTGCCTTCTGTTGCCACACCATTGATAAACTGCTAATAATTACATGAACGGATTGCTTTGCAAGTTGGTAGAATATTCTTTTTTTAGACCCAGAACTCTTTTCTCCCCCCTCCCCCTTTTTTCAAAATGCAGTTTATAAACTGACAAAATATAGGAAAATGTGTTACCTACCTCATAACAATCCTTAACTCCAACAGATGACCACCACATTTTTGAGGATGCACAAACATGGTTTCAAGGCGATGCCCTTGTAAGAGAATGGTCCCCCACTAACTTGTTGAAACCTATATCGCAAATACACAAACAGTAACCCACAGCACTGCCTTGGCAGGTTTCTACCAGAATGATGCTTGGATTCAGTATCATTTGCCTCGGTACTTTCCTTTTTATGACTTTACTCCCTGTAAGCAATTAGAATGAAAAATAATGCTGATCAGCTAAAAATAATCAGTTGTATGATGCATACTGTACTGTGCAATCATGGAACAAAGAAAAAATTCTGGATCCGCTACAGGTTTCAAACCCAGTTGACCATTTCCAGACAATGAGCTAAAAATGACGTGCCAACTTTAAGCTAATTAATTTTTACCAATTTACAGATAAATGCAGGGCTGTGTGACCAGTAAAGTCTGTGCAAGGCCAAAAGGCCCATGCTACCATTTCATACCATTTCTGCATCATGAAGCGACTAGGGGTATTTCTACTCCCCCCTGGGTGGGATGCTAGTCAATCCCAGGGTCAACCCCTGCATTAAATTTGCAGGTATCCATTTATACACCTGGGTAAAGAGAGGAGCTATGAGAGAAAAGTATCTTGTCCAAGAATACAACACAATGCCCTGACCACGGCTGAAATCCAGACTATCGGTACTTGCTCTGGAGTACGGTGCACTGACCATTAGGCCACCGTGTCTCCCACACATGCATGTATGAACAATGTGATTCACAGTATATGATATTATACTGTGCAGTCGGTTTGGAATACTGTTGAGGTTCTTATACCCTGTTATTGTTTTGCAAGTTTATATGATGCTAATAATTTTCATTTTGGTTACTAGACATTCCTTTGTGTGAGACTCACATAAACATTACAGGTGGAGATTGCACTTTGTTGCACAGTACAGACTGGAAATCATCTCTAAGCTAACCTGTTTTTCCGAGACACTTCCATCAATTGGATCTTTGTAAGAAAAATCATCCATTGACTTCACTTGGTACGTCTTTTGATCCTGCTCACTGCCTCCTGTTAATGACTTATTTACCAAAGACCCATCCTTGGCTGTTTGCCGCAGAAGCTCAATCATTTTATTGGCTCCTTCAGAATCCACCATTTCATAATCACACCTTAAATAAGATGTTCAGAGAAAAGTTACTATACTTTTATTAAATAAATTATACACAGTACCTACCGGGTATCTATTAAAAACATATTCTGTACTGTACCTTACAAAAAATCCTCGACCATACTTTTTCCAGAAGTCTGTCAATATGCCTTGAACAGACATCTTCCTGCTAGCGATGATTGACAACCATGCTAGAAACAAAAAACCCTCTCAGGTAAAAATTAATCTTGACTTCCAGCAGCGAATCATATGAAAATCTATTTTACAAGGTACAGTCTTTGTATGACCCTAATGGCCCGTCAGATGCCGCCTACACATATTACACTCTAATGGATGGATTCATTAGCAAACTGTGAAAATTAAAGGGACACTGTCACGCCTGGTATATCATATTTTAATAAGTATGGCCTGTAGCTTGCTGTAATCGTGCTTTATTGTCTTGCAATAAAAGGAGAAAAATGCTAAAAGTGGTGAAAGCAAAGAAATATCAACTGTGAAGAAAAGATTACTACTAATAAAAAAGGTTCAAAATTTCACCAGAATTTCAGCTTTGATGAATTGCAATCCACTTCCATCCTTGTAATCCTGTACTACCTCCTCAAAATACCCGTTCTATCTTGCTCTGCAGAATTTTTTTTATCAAATTTATTTATGTATTTGGTGGCATTCGGCACCATAATATGGAAATTAGAGCACAGGAATTTATATAATCAGGTGTGATAGTGTCCCTTTAATGATAACTGGTCTTACCAAGCAATGCCCAAACACCATCTTTTTCCCTGATGTGGTCGGATCCTGTGCCAAAGCTCTCTTCACCACAAAGAGAAATGCGCTGAGCATCCATCAAGTTTCCAAAAAACTTCCAACCTATTAGAAGAAACACATGTTCAAAAATTGCAACTGCTCCCAGGAATATTTTGAACTTTGCAAAAGGTTTATCTCCACAAGCTGATTAAAACTCAGTTATCATAAAAAAATGGGGTCATCAAGCTCAATTTTTGAGCTATAAGCTCCTAAAGCTAAAATTAAGGGGCCATGGAATGGGCCGAAACAGTCGAATGGATGAAAGAATCTTAAAGGAAGAAGGATAACTGGGAATTTGAACATTAAAATGTTTTATGAATAATAAATGCAAGGAGGGTCAACTTTTACTCAGCTGACAGGGAGAGGGTTGTCTGGGATACCTGAGACCAAATACAAATGAGGCGACAGTCATTGGTTTGAACACCACATATATATGGAGCTACTGTGGACAAGAACAAAAAACATTTTGTATATCTGCATGACTAACCAGTTGGTGTCTCAAAACATTCAATGCCCATTTTTTGTCCTACTCGATCAATTGCAGCACTAGTAGGCATGCTACGAGCCACGCCCTTCAATCCAGTCTTCACGAAGTATGGGATGCACATGGCATTGTCAGCAATGACTGCAACAGAGTCTGATGGTGTCACAAAGAATCCATGTTGTCCAAGAATCATGTTACGATCCTGTAGAGCATTCAAAAGCGGATGTGTTAGTAAGAAAAAGTGCTGTTATTAAAAAAAAATATGCATCAAAGTACAACAAAGTGAAAAATTTCTTGTAGATTTGTGCGCCAGTTTACTCCTTAAAATTACACACTCCACTGACCACATAAAAATATTATAATTTATTATAATAATTGTTATTATCCATACCCCATCCCCATCAAAGGCAGCACCTAACAGATGGTCCCCTTTCTTGAGAAGCTCCACAAGATCTGCAGCATATGTCTGATTAGGATCTGGATGGTGACCTGAGGACAAATGAATTAACTCAAGCATCATCCTTTCATTTGGGCCTTAAGTGATCAAACAGTACTTACAAGCAACCAAGTAATTTCTACGCTCGTTGGTCAAAACACATTATCTGGTACAAAATCAGAGGACGAGTATCAGACATTATATGACAACCAAATCAATGCACATGCTATGATTGGTCAATCAGCTATGGTTTATTGTGCCAGAGAACTCATGGAAAAATCGCACATTTTCTATAAAAGCAATAGACCACAAGTTACTATGGTTCATAGGCTGATAAACCACTTGGGATGTTGGTAGAACACTCAAAGAATTTGTACATCACTCTTCTTGTGTTCTACCAACATCCCGCGTGGTTTATAAGCCTATAAACAATAGTAACTCATGATCTATTGCTTAAATATCCCCTATTCGATTTGATATCCACCACCTGATTTTATAAAGGAGCGCAAAGCAAACAAACAGTTGCTTTTTCAACTAACTTTTTAAAAGTGATTTTCACTATAGGTTTTTCCTTTTTTAACATGATAAAGTGTGTCATGGAAATAAAGCAGAGGGTCATGAAATAAATAAACACCCTTCTGGCTTGCTGGCACCAGTATACTGCTTCTAAATACTGAATATAAAGGGAATGCAAAATGTTTTCGGCTTCTTATACTGCTTTCTGATAGGTGCTGCACAAGACCAGCCACTAAATTCAGATCTCATGCAAAGCCCTGATGAATACTAGCATCTGTTTATCACTGATAACTGATAGCCTTTTGATAAACAACTTTCTGACAACAGACAAAACAATTCAATCAAAACATGGAAAGATAAAAAAGGCCAGTTACACGAAGAAAATACCTCCAAAATCTTCTTTTGGTTCACTTTTCAATGTGGATGATGTTGGTGCACCCAGTTCTTCACATAAGATTTGTTTCAAATATGGACCAGTTACTGAAATTTAAATTAACCATCCTTCAATCAACTGAGCAGAGAAAATACACTAGGATCTTTGGTTGATGTGAGGGATAGGGCTGCAGCCAAGCAGGAGAGAGTAAAATTCTCACCCCCCAGAGGCTGCGATCCTTTTGGTCAGCACCAGGAATCGAGACCTCTGGCTGTCCCCAAATTGGGAGCATGCATAGAGAACTCGTTTTGTAGACAGACAGATGGATGAGACAAACAGATGAACAGAATGATTGATTTTGGGGTTCATTGACTAAATGAGTGAACAAGTGAGAGAGTGAGTAACAAAGGAAGCAAGCAAGTGGACAAATAAGTGGATCCCAGGGAGAGGTAGGTAGAGAAGAAAGATGGAGGGATGGCATTCTTAGCCCATCTCCAGAGCTGCTCGTCCCCCTTAGCTGGCTGGGCCTTTGCAAGAGGAACAAGTGGATGTGACAAAGGAAGTCGCATTAAATCAACCGTCTTTCAACAAAGGGATTTAGAATGGTTGACTTAATAATAATTATTTGGACTCCCTTTGTTAGATTCTAGCCAATCATGTCATGTATCTCCAGGGACACTTGTTCCTCATGTACAGACCCAGCCGACTAAGAGAGAAAGGCAGTTCTTGGAACGAGAATGGAGGGAGATAGAAAGGTAAATGAGAGGGGGGAGAGAGAGATGGGGGCAGCAGAGGGGGAAGGAAGAGAGGTAAGGTGTGGCATGTATGCATAAGTGATAGAGTAACTGACTCGTTTTGCTATCATCAATCAAAAACAGTCACCTCCGTGCATAGCACTTGCCACAAACTTAAAAGGTGGTTGATCATCTGTTCCATTAATCAATCTCTTCAGTAGATCAAAGTCAAAAATCTCCTTCATAAGCTGGGTGTAATCTTCCACAGAGTCCTTTATGGTTGCAGTGAATATACGTCCTTCCACTTGCCATTTCTGGCTTCCAATAGTATCCAGATCAACAGTGATATCATGGCAAATTTTGTATGACTTGATTTTTTGTGTCCTTGAGTAAATCTCATTAGTGTTGGCTTCTGGTGCGGGACCTATTAGTATGGAAGAGAAATTAAGTGATATCAGGCCATGCTGTTCCCAAACCTTTTTCCTATATGTGACCCTCCACGGGAAAACAGGGACAAAGGTGATAGCACGCTCACAACACGCTTCCACCTTAAAACAATAGATTTCGATTTTAGCACGCTTAAAGCGTGTTCTGAAACTTGCCTCATTAGTGGATCTTTTGTTTTACAGGACACACTAAACACAATTAAGCGTGCGAGGCCGAAGAAAGAAGCGTGAGCAGTCGAACAAAAAAGCGTTTCAACCTTCAAAACAAAAGCTGCGTGTCAGTTGTGTGCGAAAAAGCACAACACACTGGGTGTGCGAACGCGCACGCAAAGCGTGACCAACCTTTAAGCTTTAAAAGAAATACTCCTAAAACAGTATAGAGTAAGTATAAAGAAAGTATAACAGTATAAAGAAAGATTGTGTTATTGAACAGCAAAAAACGAAAACAGTGTTCAGGGTATGTTTTCAACCTACCATTCCTTTATTCACGAAAACAAAAATTCCATCCTTTCATTTATCGTGGTAATAACCTGTATTGGATTGCATCGATCCTTTTTGCCACGAATTTCATTTCTCAAGAATACATCCAAGAAAGCTTCGAATTGTGTGTTTTCAACAAAAGATGCGATTTCGGCTCCTAGGAATTGTCTCTCTCTTGTTCAGTCTTTAGCTTTGTTCTGTTTTTCTCAGCGAAGCACGTCCTTCTTCGTAAAACTTAGCTTTCAAATTAAAAGTAGTTACGGCTGGAGTGAATACGGGATCGGTGAATCCATGGTTCGTCGCTGGCGAAAAGATCAAGCGAACCTCTTCAATGGTGAACTAAAAATGTAACCAAAAAATGAAACGCAATGGGCTGTTTATTCGCCAAAGTATTCTGAATTGGATGAAACACTTCTGACGTGGTCTTTGGAGCAGAGAAGTGAGGGTAAGTTTTCTGTTTTGAACCGCGATTACAACAATGCTGCCAGCCGATTTCTGCCAGATCGTGTTGCAATGTTTACTTGGCCGTGGGAACGGCCTCTTCTGATTGGCCAGTTTCGGATGTTTTCAAAACAATTGATCGATCGATTGAAAGTTCACGGGAATTCTTCAGCTAAGGGATGGACCATTATATTTTTGAGGGGGGGGGGTTGGGCAAATACCAAAAAAAAATTCCTGCACAGCAAAAGTGGAGAAAAAAAATTCATGCACAGTGGGCCAAGGGGAAAAAAATTCGAGCAAGCCTTCCTGTAAGACCAAATGAAAAACTAATCTGTAATTTTTGTCATCATTTTATTTCAACTACCAAAAATGCTCTGTAATTATTTGTATAATTCACCTCTTTGTGTTTCATATCATATAATAAATATATTATTTCCATCTATCTCTTGTATTAAAACATTTCAATGAATCTGGTATAAAATATAACATTCATGTCAAAAAATATCATTTTTGAGCTCTTGTATTGAAATTTATGTCAAGATATATCTATTAATAAATAAACAACTATTATGAAATATTGTTCACAGTTTGAAAATTATGAACACAATTATCAAAAACAACTGGGAAAGTGGTTTTCAACAACCAAAAATACTTTGTAATATTATTTGTAAAATAATTCACCTTTTTGTGTTTTGCATCATAGTAAAGAATATCATAAATATCTCTTGTATTAACACATAAATTTGAGCCATTTCACTGAATCTGGTATAAAATATAAAATACATGTCAAAAAATTCAGCTTGTATCAGCCTGGAGAGAAAGCAGTGCTTTGAGGTACATGTATCATTTTCTGTTACATACTTGTATAGGCATACCTCATGAAATGCTCACTTTTGGCGACACTTTAATAAATATGAATAATGCTGAAACCGATGGGGAAAAAAAAAATTCGTGCACAAACTTAAGGTGCTAAAAAAAATTCTTGCACAACCCAAAGACGAAAAAAAAAAATTCTTAACAAGACAAAATTGCCCAACCCCCCCTCAAAAATATAATGGTCCATCCCTAAAGGAAAAGGAGGTGTGCTATCCACAGTTCATCGAGAAATCTGGTCCTCCGTTGGGTAAAGCAGGCTTGGGAGGAAATTCTAGGGGAGATGATGAGAAAATCATTCAAAACATGCAGGATTTCAAAAGCTGGCGACAGCACAGATGATGATCCCCCTGTGATGATGAAATCTACGCCGATGGAATGTCAGATCATGCAAAAATCGCTCGGCTTATAACACCGCCACCACCGGCTTATAGACAAATAAATGTACGGTAATTATTAGGGAAATTTGGAAAAGTTTTATTTTGTTGCGGGAAAATAATCAGTTATAAGACGCACCCCGAGTTTTGAGCAGATTTTGATTAAACAAGCATATTTTCTCGTGCACCTTATAAGTGAATAAATACGGTAACTTTTATTCTGAGAATGTTGTACTCGAAGTCGTAACTCAATGGACATTTAAATGATGGCAACACAATGTATCTTACGATAAAATTTTAAGTAAGTGAAAGGAATATTGTTACGCTCAATTTCATAGTTGATTTGATCTTATTATTTACTTAGTATTTGTAGCACTAGCGGTATTTTCGGTTCGAAAACGGTAGATCGTACATTTATTAAACTCGAATAACTGAAGCGTTTACTTTTCGTTTGCGAAAGTTTCTCATATAATTATTTCTGGATAACGAAATCTGTAATGAATGTGTGGTTTCCGCCATAATTCTAGCGTGTTCTTGAGTGTTTTAGCGTGTTAAATTGCCCGCTAAGCGTGACCTCGAGCACACCAACAAAAGATTTAGCGTGCTAAAAATCCCGAAACAAAGCTAGTGTGTCCTGCATTGTTTTAGTGATTAAATATGCGCATATCCGTGACATTAGACACGCTAAGCGTGTTGTGCTAGCGTGTTGTGAGCGTGCTATCACCTTTGTCCCTGTTTTCCCGTGGAGGGTCACATATGTATACATGTACGTATGTTTCGATGGTTTGGCCCCAAAATTAGGAGGGTCTCCTATACTTTTTTCGTGACGCGTGAATGGGCATTTTTGTTATGCGTGAAGCGTGAATGAGGATTTATTTTTTCCGTGATTCGTGAATCTATATTTTTCCGTCCTCGGGAAACTGGTTTTCTATTTTTTTGTGATCCGTGAAATATGCATTTACTTACGCGTGATTTTGTGAACCAACTTTTGCGGGAATAACTTTTCACGTTTTTGGAGATTTTAGCACCATTAAAGCTCGTAAACTACACCGGACTAGATTTAAAAAGCGCACGGCCTGCTCATTCCGGAAGGGGTACTGAGGACTAACCACAGCGACAGTGAACCAGGAGGGCCTAGTGTAAATACGTCTTTTGGTTGCTTTTTTACGACGACGAGAGTCTGAAATTACCAAAAGATGGCATATTCAGTAATGTGAGGTAAAATGTACATTTACATTTTTATAATGATTGTATTTGTATGTTTTGCGAACCGTAAAAAGAATTTGTATTTCTATGTGACACATGATTTAGCCTTTGCATTTTTACGTGAAACGTGATTGCTTGCCTTTTTCCGTGAACTGCTTCTCAAATTTTTCGTGATGCGTGAAATGGCCAATTATTTTTGCGTGAAACTGTTTTCAGAAGAGGTATAGGGGACCCTCAATTAGGGGGTCAACTTATACACGAGGTCGACTTATACCCGGGTAAATACGGTAGCTATAGGTGAGCTTAGGGTACTGGTGTTCAAGACTGAACACCAATATTTTTGCTTGCATGGTCTTGTTGGACAAGTGGAAATCGATAGTGACTTGTGATGTAGTGCTTCTCATAGCCAAAGTGGACAGGAAACTGGGTAGTCACTGGAAGGGATAGACAAGGAGGCCCTTGACATTTTGTGACCTTTTATATAAAGCAACAGTGAATGAGACCGCGTAAATATAAGCACAATACACTATATATGGTTACACGAAACGTCTCCAGTTTGCTTGCAGTTAGCTCTACTTGGATTTGCTTGCGGTTAGCTTTAATTTTGTGGTTTGGGTGAGACTGTATTACATACATTTGTAAACACAGACTTTTAGTCTTTAATCCTTGCAGCTGGTGCTTCGATAGTGTAGTAGATTGTGCGTTCCGGGATAGACTCCTGGTGTCCCCATGTTTAAATATCTTCTTCTTTATTTGACTTTTAAAAAAATAAGTGTCTTCTTTAGTCTTCTTTATTATATTTTCAATAAAACTAAGTGTACAAGTGCATGAAATGTCTCAGAGGGAAGAAGGGCCTCCTCGTCTATCCCTTCAAGTGACTACCAGGAAACTGAAGAGTCCCTTGGCTGGGATGAAACAAAAGCACTATATCAGAGTAGCCACAAACTACAGTCTCGTGATAACGGCACTGCGCGGACATTAGCGCTTTAATTTCAGCCGATTCGGCCAACCTTCCAAAAAATCAATGAACAATGCCCAGATTAGTCTCATTTAAGGGTTTAATTCAAACAATCTAGCAAGCACTTCCATCATGTTCAAATAGGAGTTTTTTTCTCAAACAGTGATAAAGCTTAGCATTTCACAGAAAAAGAGTATTGATTTCATTTTATTTCAAATACTATACAATCCAGGAATACATGATTTCCTGAATTGCAAAAAAACCCCAGTCAATTTCAAATGAAAATAGATGTTTTCTTGAGTGCATGTGGAATTTCACACAAAATTGTTTATCAGGCAGTGAGTGTTATGACAGGTTTATTTATGTACCTCCATTTTCAATATTGTATTTGATTCCAAAGTCTCCATTCGGTCCTCCAGGGTTGTGGCTTGCAGTAAGAAGGATCCCACCTGCACAAACACATATGTGCAATAATAAGTCAGAACTCTGTGTACTCAATGCTACTTTGTGCCAGTTATGTATTAATAGTGTCTGATCTTGGATTGCTATCAGCAATTTCCAGGGACAACATGTTAACACCAAGGGACAGACCATTATTTTTGTTTGAGGGGAGCTGGGCAATTTTTCTGAGCAATAATTGTTTCCACTGTCAGGTTGTGCAGGATTTTCCCCATTTCCTTCACATTTCTTTTGTGTGATTCACTTTGCTTTGAATGTTTTAAAATGAAAAATGTTCTAACCTGTGGCCTTAATTTTTCTGATAATACAAGACACAGCTGGAGTAGAAAAGATACCATTCTGACCAATCACCAACCTTACCAAAAAAAATAAAAGACATTTATCAATATTATAATCAGGTCAATAAGTTAACAAAATTTTAATGTACACTTAATTTATCACCTAATAAATCTGCCTGATTGGCTTATTTGTCTCAGGGGTGGGGGGACTCTCATACAAATGGGTTGTTGATACTCTACAATGTCGATGCTTTAAAATTTCAACCCTCAAATGATTCACCTGAGCATAATTCAAGCCTTTTTTGACCCTAAAACATAACATTTTTCATGGCTGATTAGTTTAGACTTCCAATACAGTGTGAAAATGCTAATTTAATTCTTGAAATTCAGCCCTAAACTAACCTTTGACAGCTAGAAGTATTGATGTTTTATCTGAACACCCTAATCGAGACCAAAATGCAAATTTTAACCCCTATGTAAGACCATAAGCACCCCTATCTCCCTGAGGGGTACCATTGAAATTAGACAGATTATGTAAATATTTGATAGATGAATATGTTTTCTGTTTGTTTACCACTAAAGTAAAATACCCATTAAATATATTTAGAACTACAGCCTTTGATATTGGTTGCAATTGACCTCTGCATTAAATGCCATTTTTATGGAATAAATTTATTTGTCAGTAAGATTATAGAGACCATGATCAGTCTTTCTATTGCTCCAAAGTCCATGGGATAAAGCAAGCCTGATATATGCGTGGGCTTGCTCACTCCCATGGAATCATAGTCCATGGTAAGATGTATTTTTCCATCAAGATATTTTACATGCATATAAATAAATGAATGTACTGTGATACTTCACACCAGTTTGCTTTTATCCCTTCGCCTCATATTTATTGTCAACCTCAAACAAAGGAACAGCAAAATCGAACTGGTTTATGAATAATTTTCGAATCAAAAATAAATTTAAATCACACCATGTTTACTTAACACTTAATATGTTTCGTGACATTTCAAAGATTTTATACCGGACGCGAAGATTGTTTAATCCCAATTCTCTTCCAATGGAAATTAAAAAGTCATTTACGAAGCAGTCGTTGCCACGTTGCGATGTCGTAGGACAAAATTATCATGATTGCATTGGGAGCTGCCTATTACTGTTGCGAGCTAGAAAAATAATTTAAGAGACTAAAAATTAAATTATAAATATATGAATCCTAAAAACGCTATAAAACGATCCGGCGTATTTCTTAAAGGGCCTTTCAGCTCAATGTAAACACCAAAACACTAGTCTAGGCATACCCCACTGGCCGCTGCCATTCTCGCAATTATCTGAATAGCTTCTCGCATGAAGTATCTGCCATCGCCGCCAACAACAAGGGTACAACCGTTTCTCTTTGCCGCTGGGATGGAATCTAAAATGCACTGCACAAAATTCTCCGTATAGTGTGGTTGCTGAAACACCGTTACAGCTTTCCTCAGCCCTGAAGTGCCGGGTTTTTGCCCGTCAAATGGCGAGGTTTATTGCAACGCGACAGCCACCATGTTTCTTGTTGCTTCGGCGGAGCACCAGTCAGCGGTTTGCAATGTGACAGAAAGGGGTCACGCGTTAAGGCCACGCGAGGGGTGCTTGATTGGCGTTGGCATTACACTAATCACGTTTCAAAATCACAAAATTCGTTATGACGCCTTAAACGGCTCAAAACGGGTAAAAATTAGCACACATAACCCATTTAACATTTCATCTGAACGTTTGAACATGTAGGATAAACGTAGTATTTAGAGCAAATCGCGGCCAAATTATTTATGTTCAGCTATATTTTGTAACCGCCATTGATCGGTGTCACGCAACAAACTCAACATCGGGTGGTCTGCCTGTGGTGTATTCGACCTTGTTTCCATGATCCCAGGCCCAAGAGCAAGAAACGACACGCGAGTCACCTGATTTAGAGGACGGTAGGCGGATGGGGACGGGAACCGAGAAAAGAAAGACAGCGGGATTCCAACGGTGGTGGAAACCGGGAAAATTGATTTGCTAAATATTTAATTTAGCTATAGAAGAGGAGTGAGAACTGCTACAAAAAGGGAGGAGCGGGAAGTAAACGGTAGCGAGTTGGAGTGACAAAAGAGACCATCCAATAAAGTCAACATATTTTATTAATCGATACCGCCGTTTCATCTTTGCGAGTCATTCAAACGAACTTTACCCGGCAGTTTTATACACAACACTTTCTAAAAGCCTTGCAAAAAATATTAAGCATGTCTGACTTTCAGTCAACATATAATTATCAATTACATAATCTGAACTAACAATTTCATTTTCCTATCTTATAATTCCTAGTTAACTAGAAAAACTTTCTTGTTTTCTACAATATAAAACATATATTTCATGTTTTTTGATGTTTTTTTAAAACTCGACTATACATTACTTACTCGGAACTACTGACGAAGACGTCCATTGTATTTTGTATTGTATTTTTATGACTCTTTTATCTGCCAAGTGTCCCATGGACGATAAATCTAAAGAGACTTAAAACACAACTATGCTCAATACTATTAAAAAACAATTTTGCTTAAATATTATAAACGGTTAAAAATTAATGGTGATAGCACCCACAAGATTATAAACAAAAACAAATCGTTACGATTTTACTCATTTTACTTGACCGTTGAGAAAACATTGCCAAGATCACGGAAATGACACTAAAAAAAGGATCGCCTTGCTGGACGAGATAATTAAACGTTGCAAAAATGCTGCTGCAGTGTGGACTTTCTTCAAGGAATTGCTTTTAATCATTTAGTTAGAGCTAATTAAGTTCTTATTACATAAATTTAGGGACCATTTCGTGACTTTATAACAGTTTTAAGTAAATATATCGTGACAGTGTCCCTAAAGGCGAAACTTGTAGAATGAAAAAGAGGCCAACAAGTCGGTAACTAAAGATTTCAACTAAATGCGCGCTAACCTTGTTCCCAGGGTCTCTCATGTTCCCGCTGGAAACGAGGTTGCTTACGCGAAGTAACAACTTATCAAATTACAACATCAACAAGGAATTTTGCAAGTCGAAAATTAAGCGCGGAACCACTCTTTTCCTTGGCCTACACATTACAGTATACGGGTTCACATACGAATTGATTGAGGATTCACGGCAAACACAGGCATGGTAGATGATCGTCCAGCAAGTGATTATTCAGTGACGTTTCGACGCGATCATGCATTCGTTCATCGCAACAGGTCGTTTGAAAGGGCATGTACTAAAACCAGAAACACCGGAACACGGAACACGGAACACCGGAAAACCCCGGAACACCAGAATTTTATTTGTTATATAATTTTTTTAGAAATTTATTGGCATTTGTATTTCTGGTGTTCCGGGGTGCTCCGGTGTTCCGTGTTCCGGTATTACTGGTTTTAGTACATGCTGTTTGAAAGCCAACTTAGTGCTTTGAACACCAAATGGTGACGCTCGAGTGACACATGTCAGACTTGCGCAGACCCTCGCGTTTGCTGGAAACAATGCGCTGTTCTAAGAGAGTAAACCTGAAAATGTAAAAGGAATATGCAAGTAAGTGCAATTTTTGTTTAAGGTTAAGCTTCTTGCCAAGTTCCCCATACTGCCCGAGTTTATCCTGGTTTCTATAGCATTAAGCGGTGGGAATATTTCTAGACCTCCCTGGACGGGATGCTGGTCCATCGCAGGGTTATCCCCCCCCCAAGAATTATTTCGCCAGTACCCATTTATACACCTGGGTGGAGAGAGGCACTGTGAGAGTAAAGTGTCTTGCCCAAGAACACAACGCAGTGCCCCGGCCGAGGCTCGAACCCGATCCGGAGTCCAGCACGCTAACTATGAGGCCCACCGGCAGCAACATGCAAGAACATTCCGTCGCCACGAAGCTCTTCGGAACGTCTCATAGGATTGGCTGGGAAAATTATATACAAACAATAGTAACAATGGACCTAGCCCTAAAACAATAGAGCTTCGTGGTATCAAGAGCCAATGAAATTAGAGATTCCGAAGAGCTTCATGACAACTAAGAACATTCACTGAAACGAATCAACTGGTCGAAAGCTTTAAAGGCTGACAGGCCCATCTTATAACTTGGTCTAGCCAGTCAAAACACTTCAGTTGTCGGACCTTCTTAGAGAACCAACTGCACGATGTCAAAACAAAGTTTCTCCATTACGACTATGCTTACTTGTTTCCAAGTACAGCTCTCAACGATTGTAGGTCCCACTTTGCGTTCGTTTTGATGATCACCAGGCCCCTTGGGTTGATAATCTCCCACAGGCGTATCAGCCAAGCTATAGAGACAAGAAATGACAACAGACAGCACTCCATATAAGAGGCAAAAATTTATGTGCAAAATAATATGTATCCTTAAGCTTAATTATAGTTCGGAACCCGTTCGTCAAAAGTTTTGTGAAACCGTCTGTAGCTAATTATTTAGTTTGACAAACCCTGTAATGGAAGTGTGAAATAAAGTGTTGTTGTTGTAGTGTTGTTGTTGTTCTTGGCTCGGCTTTGAAATGAAGCTTCAAATATACCAGAGAATTGTTTTTAGCTGCAATTCATTATTTCTGGTTTTATTTAGTGATAATTGCTCACAATTTGCCAGGTTTGATATATTCAAGCTGTTTGTTAAAGGAAAACCATTGCCTTTCAAATGTTTCTATATAATATTGCATCTAGCTTGCCGAATCTTTGTATTCTTGTTTATAAACTTCTGATTTCAGCGAATTAAATTCGACACAGCTAGGCCATCTGAATCAACCATTGCTCCAGTATCGCTGTAAAGTCAAACCTTATTTATTGAGTTAGGTTCGGCACAAGAGTAGAGTGGCGTTTGGACCGGGCCTGAGTTTCAGTAACCACAAATGTGAGTGGAATTAACGACAAGAAACAGTGCATTCGGAATTCTGCAAAGCCATCTTTCCAATTTTGTCTTAAAGAAGCAAAATATGCTTCTGCTACACTGCTTAAGAAACATTTCATGTTGCGGCAAGGAAACATGTTTTGTCAGGCCTTTAGAAGTAAATGCAAGGCAAGCTTGACGTTAATTGATAAAAATATCTACATATGCATAATATGGTAACATGTAAAACAGCCTAATATTTTGGTACTTTTTAAGGTGATTTGGGGTTGAAACATCTGTAATCTACATCAAACCCACTATTTTGAAAATTGGCTAAGTTTGTTTCTCTTAATCTGAGTCTCAGTTATTTCTCAATTTTATGATTGAACTAAGTCCACATGCACACCTTTGAGAGGCGCAATATATACAGGATCTCGTCACTGCGTACAAGGAATGTTGAAACTGAGTTGCCATGTGAATTTTTTATGATGATACGTTTACAAAGAAATCCGAGCATACTTACAGGGGTCACCATGTTTGATGCTCCCAAAGCTCGACATTTAGTAAACTCCTTAACAAGCACTTCAGTATTATTAAATTCTGTACATGTGTAAAGTGCGACCCTTTGTAGGTCGGTTGGAGCGTCGGAGAGAAAACATGAATGTTCTAAGTAAAATAAACTAACAACATAATTTATTGTAATTCCTATGATGCCTAACTCGCTTAAACAAACAACAAAGTAAACATTTATCAGCCTTTGTTTGAAAATAATCAATGCCCTGAAAATACAAATTTTACAAAGGTTTCTAGCACACCTTTTTTTTTCCGCCCTCAACATCCAAGCTTTTTTTTAAAAAGTTAAATCTACAATGACAACGAACTGTCAGATCTTAAAATTCAGCTACAACGGAAACAAAATTGCTCTCTATGAATACACTTTCTCAAAGCAATCAGGGCCACACCAACACAGCATAAACCAACAGAACCCAAAAGTAGGTTTAAAATCACAACTGGTTTAAAATCAATAAAAAATGTAAGTAACTTGTATTTCAGAAAAGTTTTTTATAAAAATAACGACACATTTGAAACTACGTTTGCAAGACATGTTTTGGTCGTTCAACGACCATCTTCAGTTGAAAGTAGAATTAATTGGAAGTTACATTTGAATTTAACAATAAGCAGATCAATACCTTATAAGAAAGAACGATCCCTCAGTAATGTTTCCAGCTGTCACCTAACCCTAATTTCCCAACTATGTACACTTATAAAGCATTGAAAGACGCTCAAACCCTACTGAATCCTGAGTGCTTTACCTTTATAACAAATGGCCTGTGGTTGATAAGAGTAAGCCTGGAGAACAGGCATAAGCCCGCGTGATTTGTTCCGTCATCAGTGACGTAACAGCGTAGATAGCTCAAATATTATGGCGGGCAACGGACAGGTTGCTCGTAATTTGGGTGTTTTTTGTTGTATTATTGCGCCCGCCTGGTGGTTGAAGGACATCATTAAGTCTGGATTCCCGCAAGTCACTAGCATCCTTCGAAGAACTGAGGGGTGTTTTTAGCTTGGCCTTTCCAAATAGTGCTGTTTTAGCGCTCGTAGTGAAGTTTGGTTGGCGAAGTTAGATGGAGCCAGGCGGAAAGTCAACAGCAGCTGTCTTGTCGTAAACTATGTCAACGTGAGTTTGGCAGTGTCCTCTTTGATACTGCAGCGACGAAGTTTGCGATAATTCACCCTGCTGTAGACTTAGTATATTTTCTTGTGTGTCAGGGGCCCGTACTTCCGTGTTCAAGTCTGACTCCACTTAGTACGTAGTATAAACAGGCACGAAGTGTCGTTGCCATATAAAGAGCTGTTATCAAACGCAGACAAACCCGTAGACTCTCCCAACCCACTCATTCGCACTGCAGGTTTTGCTAACCTTCCGCCTACAATGACTTCCCGACAAGTACATGCCACTTTAGGCTGCTCGCCTATAAACCCACGATCGCTCGTGATTTATCATGTTTGTTCCCCGATAACGATCGACGGGGGTTAAAACTATAGCTACTGTCATATACACGGCCGGAAAACAAAAATAAACCCGGCCTCTGTCACCGGATCGACCTTAAAAAAAAATAGTCACGATCACTAACCCAAAGATCGTTGCGTTTCGTTGCATTCGCTAATACAATGCTTTTCTTAAATATAACCCGATGCAATGAAAAGTATTTCACAGAGATCGTAAGCCAATACGTTTTTACTCTGCCGTATCGCAAATAACAGACCTGTATTTTTGCGAAACGGCACATTTTCGACTTATACGTACGTCGACGATCTTTGTTGAAAAAGTGTTTCTTGCACCGACTTGTATTTAAGAACAGCTAGCGTAAGTAAACAAATATATATCGAAACAGGTTAAAGTTGGCCGCGATCGAAAACCTTTGAGTATCGTCTCGTTGTACCAAACGGTTGTTTCGCAAATTGCAGATTTGTTAATTTAGAAACTCTGCATATAAGTCAAGTTGCAAATTTACAGAGATTTGGAAAATTGGCTTTCAACTATAAACTTACATCACCAACAAAGTCAAGTTATAAACTTGTTGACATTTGGAAAACCGGCTCTCAAATATAAACTTACATCGCCAACAAAGTCAAGTTATAAACTTGTTGACATTCGGAAAACCGGCTCTCAAATATAAACTTACAGCGCCAACAAAGTCAAGTTATAAACTTGTTGACATTTGGTACATCGGCTTTCAAATATAAACTTGTTGTTTTAAAACTGTTAATGCGTAGTTTAACACTTATCGCCATCCAAGTCAGGTTATAACCCTTGAAGACATTTCGTAAATCGGCTTTCAACAATAGAATTCTAATTTGAAAACTATAAATGCTAATGTTCAACACGCATCGCCAACAAAGTCAAGTTATTAACATGGACACATAATTTGTCAATGGACTTTTGAACTATAAACGTGTTGTCACTTTAAACTATCAATGTGTAGTTTCACACTTACCGCCAACGAAGTCAGGTTATAACACTTGAAGACATTTTGTACATCGGGTTTGAACTATAAACGTGTTGTTTTAAAACTACAAATGCGTCGCTCAACACGCATCGCCAACAAAGTCAAGTTATAAACACGGACACATATTTGTGAATCGGCTTTTGTCACTTTATATACGATACAAATTTACATATGAAGCCAAAAATATATATACGGGCACGCGGAATGTGAGAAAAATACATTTACATAGCAAAACAAAAAACAGAAAAAGGAAAACTAAATCACCGCAACATCCTGGAGGGCTTGGCTGAATTTAAACATTCAGCAGACAAAAGCTACCGTTAGTCTAATTGAATTGTCCGTGAGTTCAAATATGTACTTGTTGAACCCGAACCCGAAATGCCTTGTTCAACTCGTATCGCCAATAAAGTCAAGTTATAAACATGGACACATATTTGTGAATCGGCTTTCAAATATAAACTTGTTGTTTAAAAACTTCCAAATGCGTTGTGTACAACACGCATCGCCAACAAAGTAAAGTTATAAACTTGCTGAGATTTGGTACATCGGCTTTAAATTATAAACTTGTTGTTTTTAAAACTACAAATGCGTCGCTCAACACGCATCGCCAACAAACTAAAGTTTTAAAACATGTACACATATTTTGTGAATCGGCTTTTAAACTATAAACGTGTTGTCACTTTAAACTATCAATGCGTTGTTTCACACTTACCGCCAACGAAGTCAAGTTATAACCCTTGAAGACATTTGGTATATCGGCTTTTGAAGAGGCCAAGGGCGGACTTGAGACACAGTATTTGAACGGTCCAGCAAATTGAATGACTTCTTTCCAGGTTGGAAGGTCAATTCCTACGGATAAATACCACATGAATTACAATAAAATAACTAAACGAAGAGAGCAGAAAAACTAAGACGAAACTACGAAGACACGACAACTAAACGGCTTACCAAATGCTGGGGATCCGAAGGTTTCGGACGAGAAACTTGCACTGAATGAACATGAAATTACGATACATACAAATATATACGATACAAATTTACATATGAATCAAAAAACTATATACGGGCATGCGGGATGTGACAAATTACATTTACATATCAAAACAAAACAGAAAAGGAAAAAAAAACAAGAAAACGAAATCACCGAAACATCCTGGAGACATGACGTTAAATGAAGGAATGGCTCCTGGACACTTCGAATTTTTTAGATTTGGATTTTTTTGGTGTAATAAAGAGAAAAAAACAAAGTCAATTATAGAGCACAGAGGTGGGATCGAATCGATCCCGGGTCACCCAGAACACGAGCTATCCCTACTAACCACTACTCTACCGAGGCCCGGCTGCCGAACTCTGAAAATTTTAAGATGTGCGTTGTCGGTTTTCCCTGTAGCATGAGATAACGAAAATGAGATACCGTGAAGTTCACATGCCTTCAGCGAGTCTCTTCACAACCTACCCTCTTATAAGTACGCGAATTCATGGTTCACCATCTCATCAACTCTGGACTTAGAAAAATTTCGAAACTCGAGATTTTCAAATTCTACCAAATCAAACCAAACTTGGCACGCTTATAGAGTTCGATGCGTAGAATCCAGCGGTGAAAGAATTTTTGAAATGTATTGAAATCTCTTTGATTGGCAGCCAAGTGAAGTTGACCACGCCCCTCTTACGGGGAGAACTACAACCACGTTTCATCCGAATCGCACGAAACTTGGCTGGCTTATAGAGTTTGAGGCGTAGAATCGTCCTCTGAAAAAAGCGATCGATTTTATCGTGTTCCCCTTAAGCATGCTTGAGCTAACCCTAACCCTAACATCCTGGAGGGCACATGACGTTAAATGCAGGAATGGCTCCGGGACACTTATTTTTTTTTAGATTTTGTTTTTTTTGGTCTAATAAAGAGAAAAAAAACAAAGTCAATTATCAAGGCGCAGAGGTGGAATCGATCCCGGGTCACCCATAACACTAGCTATCCCTACTAACCACTACGAGGCCCGGCTGCCGAACACCGAAAATTTTAAGATTTTATCGTGTTGCCTTTACCATGCTTGAGAGCTAACCGCATAACCGCAGTGCTCAAGTTAGGTTTAGGGGTTTAGGGGTTTAGGGGTTTAGGGGTTTAGGGGTTTAGGGGTTTAGGGGTTTAGGGGTTTAGGGGTTTAGGGGTTTAGGGGTTTAGGGGTTTAGGGGTTTAGGGGTTTAGGGGTTTAGGGGTTTAGGGGTTTAGGGTTAGGGTTTAGGGTTAGGGTTAGGGTTAGGGTTAGGGTTAGGGTTAGGGTTAGGGTTAGGGTTAGGTTAGGGTTAGGTTAGGGTTAGGGTTAGGGTTAGGGTTAGGGTTAGGGTTAGGGTTAGGGTTAGGGTTAGGGTTAGGGTTAGGGTTAGGGTTAGGGTTAGGGTTAGGGTTAGGGTTAGGGTTAGGGTTAGGGTTAGGGTTAGGGTTAGGGTTAGGGTTAGGGTTAGGGTTAGGGTTAGGGTTAGGGTTAGGGTTAGGGTTAGGGTTAGGGTTAGGGTTAGGGTTAGGGTTAGGGTTAGGGTTAGGGTTAGGGTTAGGGTTAGGGTTAGGGTTAGGGTTAGGGTTAGGGTTAGGGTTAGCCATTTAGGGTTAGGGTTAGGGTTAGGGTTAGGGTTAGGGTTAGGGTTAGGGTTAGGGTTAGGGTTAGGGTTAGGGTTAGGGTTAGGGTTAGGGTTAGGGTTAGGGTTAGGGTTAGGGTTAGGGTTAGGGTTAGGGTTAGGGTTAGGGTTAGGGTTAGGGTTAGGGTTAGGGTTAGGGTTAGGGTTAGGGTTAGGGTTAGGGTTAGGGTTAGGGTTAGGGTTAGGGTTAGGGTTAGGGTTAGGGTTAGGGTTAGGGTTAGGGTTAGGGTTAGGGTTAGGGTTAGGGTTAGGGTTAGGGTTAGGGTTAGGGTTAGGGTTAGGGTTAGGGTTAGGGTTAGGGTTAGGGTTAGGGTTAGGGTTAGGGTTAGGGTTAGGGTTAGGGTTAGGGTTAGGGTTAGGGTTAGGGTTAGGGTTAGGGTTAGGGTTAGGGTTAGGGTTAGGGTTAGGGTTAGGGTTAGGGTTAGGGTTAGGGTTAGGGTTAGGGTTAGGGTTAGGGTTAGGGTTAGGGTTAGGGTTAGGGTTAGGGTTAGGGTTAGGTTAGGGTTAGGGTTAGGGTTAGGGTTAGGGTTAGGGTTAGGGTTAGGGTTAGGGTTAGGGTTAGGGTTAGGGTTAGGGTTAGGGTTAGGGTTAGGGTTAGGGTTAGGGTTAGGGTTAGGGTTAGGGTTAGGGTTAGGTTAGGGTTAGGGTTAGGGTTAGGGTTAGGGTTAGGGTTAGGTTAGGGTTAGGGTTAGGGTTAGGGTTAGGGTTAGGGTTAGGGTTAGGGTTAGGGTTAGGGTTAGGGTTAGGGTTAGGGTTAGGGTTAGGGTTAGGGTTAGGGTTAGGGTTAGGGTTAGGGTTAGGGTTAGGGTTAGGGTTAGGGTTAGGGTTAGGGTTAGGTTAGGGTTAGGGTTAGGGTTAGGGTTAGGGTTAGGGTTAGGGTTAGGGTTAGGGTTAGGGTTAGGGTTAGGGTTAGGGTTAGGGTTAGGGTTAGGTTAGGGTTAGGGTTAGGGTTAGGGTTAGGGTTAGGGTTAGGGTTAGGGTTAGGGTTAGGGTTAGGGTTAGGGTTAGGGTTAGGGTTAGGGTTAGGGTTAGGGTTAGGGTTAGGGTTAGGGTTAGGGTTAGGGTTAGGGTTAGGGTTAGGGTTAGGGTTAGGGTTAGGGTTAGGGTTAGGGTTAGGGTTAGGGTTAGGGTTAGGGTTAGGGTTAGGGTTAGGGTTAGGGTTAGGGTTAGGGTTAGGGTTAGGGTTAGGGTTAGGGTTAGGGTTAGGGTTAGGGTTAGGGTTAGGGTTAGGGTTAGGGTTAGGGTTAGGGTTAGGGTTAGGGTTAGGGTTAGGGTTAGGGTTAGGGTTAGGGTTAGGGTTAGGGTTAGGGTTAGGGTTAGGGTTAGGGTTAGGGTTAGGGTTAGGGTTAGGGTTAGGGTTAGGGTTA
>OX393563.1:31400608-31437346 GCA_947652115.1 Blastomussa wellsi | reverse complement strand
TGCTACCCTCTTTAAATAAAGGCTATTTTTTTTTAATTGCTTTTTTTTAATTGCTTTGTGCAGTGTTATAAGGGAATTTTAGTAAAGTTTGTGGTTCGTGGAGTTTCCGTGAATAGTTGTGGAAGGGAAGTTACTTAAAAGTATTATTAGGTCATTGAAAAAAAAAAGGCTAGAGACCACGGTATAGGCTCAAGGCCATACTTCCGGTTGACCTGGATGGTTCAAGATAACCGGAAGTGAATAGGTCGCTGAACTTTTTGTCTAATGTTTAATGCTTTATTTTAAGGGTGTCCTGAATCTATTTTAAAATGAAATAAGCAAGCACATTGGTGTTGAGTTTTGTGTACCAATATGGACAATTTAGTACCGTTGTTTCCCTTTTTCGAATTCAAAATGGTCAGTCACTCGGGGGGGTACTCACTAATACGAGACATATGGGTATGTGACACCCATCGAATAGGGTTTTTGTGCAGTTTTGGTCTGAAAACGGGTATACACTTTGCGCATTTTAGTCTGGATTCGTGGGAGCTACGGATTGTCTGAAAACGGGTATGAATTTTAGAGGTCTAATCTGAAAACGGGTGTGCACGGAACACCCCTAGGAGAATTCCAAGGAGAAACCCTTCCTCCCCAACCACGTGACATGTGATTCTCCGTGGTGAAAATACGTGAAACACGAGGTAATGAGATTTCTGCGATCAACTCTCAGGCAGCTTAAGAGGAGTTCCCTTTAACAGAATTCGTCCCAAGTACGCCCTGAAATGACGTTACTCACGTAGTAATGGCGAAACGGTAAGCTACATTTCATTAGCAGCGAATTATATTAGTTATATCCACAGCTGACACTGTTATTTACAAAATAATTATTTCCAGCCTCAGAATATTCGATCGCTTCTTTGTTTTGATGTGTTATCCTGGCCAGTTGTTAAAGGTTGGAAAAAGAGTATTAAAGTGTGGTTTGATTGTGAATTCTGTGAACTATTCTCTGTGAAAGCTGGATTTGAAATTGCTGGAGAATTTTAAAAAACCACTGAAGCACACTCAGCCAATTTTCTGACCAAGGGGGGCCAGTTTCTGGCATTATTTTTATCATTTTCTTTTAACTATTGAACTCAGCTTTAAGGTTAATTTTAACTCCTCAGACTCGTTGTTGCAAGTTATTGCTGCATCCAGAAGATAATCAGTGAATGAAATGTATTTACATGTGTTATTTTATCTAAGGGTTGTGTTACATCACTCCTGAGTCTGTTTACTGTGTTTCTTGTTGTTTTAATGCCATTATAAGATTTAAGTTCAGGAACTCTAGAAAAGTTGGCTTTGAATCACCTGATTGACAAGCCTGATTTTTAATATTATGATAAATTTACCTCAGCATGCAATGCATTAAGGGTGACACTAGCTATTAATAAATTGGTACTAAGTGAACGTTGATCTAATTTTTTTGGTATACTTAAATGTATATTTATTGTGTAAATAGTTTGCATGTACGTTACTCTACAAGGACACTATGACAGTGCTTTTCGGCAAACTTTATAAAGTGATAAACTTTATAAATAGATAATCTGAAAGCAAAAACCACTAAGGCTGACTACATAGGTCGCCCTTTTAAAATAACCCTGTCTTTTAATTAAATGAGATAAATACTGAACTGTATCATTTCAATTTATAAGTCATGGTTTCACATTGCATAGTATATGGAGGCTTGTAGTTGCCCAGATGTTTCATCTTTAGGCAGCACACCAAAAATGGGACAGGACAGATGTGTCATCTGTTAAGTTAGCGGAAGTTGACTTTGTAGAGTGTACCTGACAAGGGATAAAAAACTAAACAATGAATGAAAATCTACCCTTTATGAACTCCCTATACTGAAAAAAATTGTCACCATTTCATTAAATTACCAGTAAATAAATTTAAAGAGCAGTAAGGTAAACACCAAAATGTTCAACTCAACTTTGCAGTTCTCATTAATTACAGAGCATGCGGAAGCTTGTAGTTGCCCAGATGTTTCATCTTTAGGCAGCACACCAGCAATGGGACAGGACAGATGTGTCATCTGTTAAGTTAGCGGAAGTTGACTTTGTAGAGTGTACCTGACAAGGGATAAAAAACTAAACAATGAATGAAAATCTACCCTTTATGAACTCCCTATACTGAAAAAAATTGTCACCATTTCATTAAATTACCAGTAAATAAATTTAAAGAGCAGTAAGGTAAACACCAAAATGTTCAACTCAACTTTGCAGTTCTCATTAATTACAGAGCATGCGGAAGCTTGTAGTTGCCCAGATGTTTCATCTTTAGGCAGCACACCAGCAATGGGACAGGACAGATGTGTCATCTGTTAAGTTAGCGGAAGTTGACTTTGTAGAGTGTACCTGACAAGGGATAAAAAACTAAACAATGAATGAAAATCTACCCTTTATGAACTCCCTATACTGAAAAAAATTGTCACCATTTCATTAAATTACCAGTAAATAAATTTAAAGAGCAGTAAGGTAAACACCAAAATGTTCAACTCAACTTTGCAGTTCTCATTAATTACAGAGTATGCGGAAGCTTGTAGTTGCCCAGATGTTTCATCTTTAGGCAGCACACCAGCAATGGGACAGGACAGATGTGTCATCTGTTAAGTTAGCGGAAGTCTTCTCTGTTCTGTGAATCTGATAATGAGCTAAAAATACTATAAAAGTTGCCTGTAAATGTTGATAATGGAAGCAAGTGAAATTCTTAATTGCCCTTCCAGTTAATTTAAAAAAAAAAGCCCTTGCCCAATTTAAGAAAAAATGAAATCATTATTTTACTTAACTGGAATGGTGGTGTAGTTTAATGTGACGATTTAAGGTGCCTCTTTCTTAATAATAATAATAATAATAATAATAATAATAATAATAATAATAATAATAATAATTAATGATTTTATTAATAATGAATAATCATAATAATAGACTTTATTGCATTGTCAAAAGGAACACAGCAGAAACAGGAAAGGACAGATGTGTCATCTGTTAAGTTATCAGAAGTCTACTCTGTAATGTGAATATACCCGGTAATCCTTGATTAAAAATACTATAAACTATGCCCATGCATAACGACTATGTCATTTTGCAATGATTGCAGGGGGTTTGTTGCTTTTGTTTATTGAATTCACAAATATGACATTGGTGTAATTACTTGAGGTGGCTCTTTTTCATTTTGCAATTGTTTTGGTTTAAGAAATTGATCACTAAGGATACCAACTTTTACTGTTTATATGACACTCCCCCCCCCCCCTTTAAGCCATTGTCATGGCAACGCAGCATGAAATGATAGCTTGTGAATAACTAACAAATGTAACCAACAATGGTATTATAACCAGAGGCTTTAATTCGAAATTACAGCAAAATTAATACTTTTATTGATTACATTTTTTAGAAATAAAAACTTAATGCTCTGTGGGAGGGGATCTTCATCCACTCCATGACATGTTTTCTTTACTCACCCTTCATATTAGGTTAACACTACATTCAAACCTAGTGGCCCATCTTCCCACTGGCTTGGTTTCGAAAGAATGAGGTGACTCAGTATTTCTACTTCCTCCCTCCTGGATAGGGTACTACTCCAATGGAGAGTTACCCAAGCATTTCATTTGCTGGTGCACCTAAAGTTTGTGGTTCGTGGAGTTTCCGTGAATAGTTGTGGAAGGGAAGTTACTTAAAAGTATTATTAGGTCATTGAAAAAAAAAAAAAAGGCTAGATTTAATTTAAAGTGAAAGTCATATCATTAATCTGAACAGCAGTTGAATGGAAGAAGATATTTTCCAGCTTGAGCTGTCAATGAAAGCAAGTAAATTTTCTGAGAAATTTACTCTTCGTTTACTTGTAGTGTATTCTCAGATAGACTAAAGAAACAAAAAACTTCATGTTTTCAGTTAACTCATAAAAACAAACCCATAGTTGCAGCAACAGTTTCGATTAAACATATCTTGAAGATTCTGCATGTTTTCAGTGAACTCATAACAGCAACATTTTCTATTATTATAAACATTTTGGCTTGTTTGCAGAATACGAGTGGGGATCCCATGGATCCGATCTTGAAGATTCTGCATGTTTTCAGTAAACTCATAACAGCAACATTTTCTATTAAACATTTAGGCTTTGTGCAGAATACGAGTGGGGATCTACGGGTCTGATCTTGAAGATTCTGCATTTTTTCAGTAAACTCATAACTTTTACATTTTCTATTAAACATTTAAGCTTTTTTGCAGAATACGAGTGGGGATCTACGGGTCTGATCTTGAAGATTCTGCATGTTTTCAGTAAACTCATAACAGCAATAGTTTCTTTAAATCAATTAAGGTTTTTGAAGAGAATTTAAAGTATTGACTTATAAAAGTAAACCTATTGAAGAAGCAGTCCCATTACATTTTCAGTTTGCACTGAAGGTGCTAACAATCCTTGGCTAAGTTGCAATGAGGTTGTGGATTCCATTTTATATTTGGTGCTCTTGATACATGTGTTTTCAGAAATCTGTATGCTTTTTCAAAAGTAAAAAAATATTGAAATCTATCTAGATAACTATTTATATCAAGATTCATGGGTTCAATCATATCAAGATTTGACATACACATATCAAGATTTATGCAGACCAAAAAACTGAAAAAAAAAGTAAATAAATTGTTAAGATTTGTATATACACATCAAGAATTTTGTGTTTACATGTACACACCAAGATTTCTATTTACACATCAAGATTTACATATACATACAGGTGTATCAAACATTTCAAGAATACATCTAGAATAAGGTGGCCTTATATGAAGTAGCAAGTCATGTGTCTGCCTGGTTACATAGCTCCACAACAATCTTATTTTATTACCTTTATGATCTTTGTTTTTAAAAGGAACACAGTCAAGGAGGTAAATATCATGGAGAATTTCAGTAGTTTAAAACAAGAACTGATAGAAACAGCCACTGAAGAGTATCAGAACGATTCTTCCACTACTGGGATTTGATATGTTTCTTCTGTGGACAACAAAAAAAATGCAAATACTTTCCTGTATGTCACCTTTATCTACTTCAAAGTCCATGAAGGCTATTAATTTATGATTTGCTTTTATTTATTTTAGGATTACTGTGGATTAAAGCAGCCCTGTTTGAAGATTTGCAATTATGGTCAACAGAAATAAAATAAGTTGTTGTTACTAGACAGACGTGTAACATATCATGATGTGCCATTCAGTTATTGTATTTGTAGAATTGATCTAGAAATTTCAATTGCTGTTGCCAATGGAAATTTGTTAGTATTGGTAGTTAATCTGAGATGGATTTGTATAATATGGAATCTATCTGAGCCACAGCTTTCTCTATAGGCCCTCTTCATAACAGTGTCACATGACCCTGTCAATCCTAAAAGATGGTAGGGATGCTAAATACCTGTCAGAAATCAAAAGAGCATGTCAAAAATAGCAAAATGCCCGAGTATGAGCCCCCTCAAAATAACTAACATTTGTATGTAAAAAGGTTGCCCAGGAATTCAGGGTAAGCCACCCAGCAACATTCCCCACACCAATCCGTTTACAGAATAGTTTTGATAAATGCCGAACCGAATGCGTCATTCTATGTGCCACACAGGCATGATGGGCAGTGAGTATGGGCAGTGAGTGAGTGAGTGAGTGAGTGAGTGAGTGAGTGAGTGAGTGAGTGAGTGAGTGAGTGAGTGGGTGAATCCGTCATTCATTTCAAACATTCAAATTTAATTTGAATATTGAAGTCATCCAATCGTAGCCAGAATGTGACTTGATGGGTTTATTTTTCATGTGTTTACATGCAAATTTGGTGGCATTTTGAGCCCGACTGTGGTTACCCTGTCTGCCAGCTGCTATGTTGCTATTAGACCAATGATCGATGTTTTAAATGGGAGGTCACACGCATTCCGTTTTCAGTTAATATAAACTACACGTATCAAGGAATACAAGGTGGCACTCACTGACTATTTTGACTGTACATTTCCCTGGCATTGAAAAGTATTGTATTTAAGAGTGAGTTTTTAATGGCTGGCACCCGCAACCTTGGCTGTTTTGCTATTTTTGATATGCTATGTTGACTTCTGGCATCTATTTCGTATCTTGGCCTGGTTTTTTATGATTAACAAGGCCACGTGACACAGTCAGGCAAAGGGCCTATTGACCTTAAGAAGCGAGTGGAACTTGTATCTGAAAACGGTACTTAAAGTCAACAAAATAAATTTCTTTGTTATCTGAAATCTGTTTTTTTTTTTTAACTCAAAATTATTTTCTACAGTCACTCTTTTATTACAAATGAATGTTCCTGTTGATGGGTGAAATCACAACTTGCTTTTGTGGAGCCAAATCCAGTTCAGCTGATGCGAATCGTGATAAGATTCTTTGGACTGGCATAAACGATGAAGGTCCTCCTGGATAGAAATTGTTCTTGCATACTCTAACTGGGTTGCCATAAAGACTGCCAGATTGCTCGTGTGTTATACATAGAGAGGAAATCTCATCACATACTATTATTATTGTTCTTGTGGTAAGGTACCTTCAAAAGGGTGATGCTCAATTTTCCCAGTTAGCTATTGGGAGCTATTGCACAGACTGAGTGAAAAAATTGTTAAGTTGTTTGCCAGACACACAGAAAAAAACTGTGTTCTCTAGTAACCAACTAAACTATTTTTTCTGTTATCAGCAATGTCACTTGAATCAAATGAATACTGGCTGGTTTCTTTTCATTTTCTGGTTTTTGTTTTTTCTAGGCTATTTCAATTGTCCATTTGTAAAGGAAACAGCTAATTTTCGAAGTAAACAATACATAATTTTACAGATACTCGCAGTATCTCAGTATGTCAAGGTTCTAAACCCTTATTACAAGCCCGAATATTTTCGGGCTTTCTTTTCACAGTCTACAGGGGCACCCAACCACTGTCTTCTGTAAAATATCTGTTCAAAATATTGTCTAGAATTTTCTGTTACTTGACGACGGCTACAATTGTTAGGAAAGTTTTATAAAATTTTCTGGAAAATAGTACTGAATCTCTCGTAATTTGGAAAAGACGTAAGTTCCCCTAGGATGACGGAACAGATACAAATTATATGGTGCCGCTTAGAGTGCAGTTCTAGTTATCTAAAAGTACTCTGGGTAGCCCAAAAAGTGTTTTCAATGTATTTGGGAGCAAACCGTCTTTGGGTGCCCCTGGGACCACAACTGCGATGAACTTCTTTATTTTTAAATGGCATCTTGCTTCCTGCTAGTGAAACATTTTATCAGCATTTTTAAAAACAAAAAACCTCTCTCACCGATGGCTGATTTTTTAAAACAAAATTCGATTTAGCTAGTTGAGAAAAAACTTGGTGCAAACACTCCCTCCCTCCCTAAGCCCCCCCCCCCCCTAACCCTAACCCACCCAACCAACCCGACAAAAGAGAGAGGGATAGGTTGTCAAGGTTTTATTAAAAGGATATTAGACAATGGTAAATAATATAATTTAACTGACTCCCAGATAGCTGTGCCCTATTGAAAAACAAGCGCTATACTGTACTTCAGTTCGTAGTTAGGAACAGACACCTTTATAGCAAAAACAGTAACGTTTAATGAAACTTGAATTGTACACATGGTTCTACCTTTCAAATTATTCAAGACGTCGGTTCAACGTTAACATTTCCCATTCTAACAAATAACAACAACATACTACGCTTAAAAGTAAAAAATCGTTTTTTAACTCTTTTTTTAGAGCCATTTCAAGCTGAAGTTTCCGACCGTACAGGACGGGTAACAAACATCCCTGTAACAATTGAAAAATTCACCTTGCTAGTAGGAAAGAATATAATAAGGCGGCTAAATATTGTCCAAACAATCGGTCTACAACAAGTTAACAGAATACTTAGAAAACCTTTCTGGACCACTGAACGAACAACGGAAAACCTATCATAAACACTGAACAAACCAGTGTCAAAAGCAGATATATTGCGCTTTTTCATTTAACCATACATTATTTTCAAGCTGAAGTTTCCAACGCTATAGGACGGATACCAAAACATCTCTGTAACAATCGAAAAACTTCATCTTGCTAATAGGAGAAAATGTAAGAGCGGCGGAAAGTTTTCGAAGCAAACTATAAGGCAAAAAACAGAATACTCGGAAAACTTTCCCTCGCCCGAAAACCCGAAAAGACAACGATAAAGCTAGTTACTTTGCCCTGCTGAACTTTGTATTAGCTGAGTAGCACTTTATACCAGCTAGAAGGAATATTAAATGTCGCTATCACGCACAGCACGAAAATGGAGATTTACGTAAAATTAAAGTTGACTTAAACCTGCTGAAAGCTGGTTAACCAACTTTACGCTATGACTTAAAGCTTGTTAAAGTTACTTAAATGTTTAAATGCATTTACTCAAGCTTTAATTATGAGTGTAAAGCTGGCATAAAGGTCAGCTTTAAAAAACTGAAAGGGGGCGTAAAGGAGCTGAAAGGGGACGATTACGCCAGCTTTAAGTTGGCTTTACACCGCAGTAAAGTTATCTTTTCATGCTGTGACGGGGAAAAAGGCACTCTTATTTTCCACTATCCCAAATAGAAAATCTCAACCTACCCGAAGGAAAAGTGTCTCTTCGCGCAAACTTGTCGAAACGTTGAAAGCTATGCAGCTTGCGTTTGACTTGTCGATAACTGGGGCAGGTTTGTAAAACGCTGTAAAAGTTTGGATGGAAAACACCTTGCGAATACAGTTGGGCTATTTTCAAAAAGCCGTTTCTGTAGAGTTCATATACAAACATTGGCCCACTTTGCGAGAACTTCACTTCGCGGACTGGTAACAACTGAACTAGGAATGCGTGTAGTATCTCAGTTCTTATAAGTAAAAACCCGCATAATCGTACGAGAGATACGAGGTCACTTTCTGAAAAAGACAGGTAGCGGCATACCTTCCACTCCAAGATATCGAATAGTAAATCTAAAGAATCACTATCGAAGTTGTTTGGCAGACAAAGTTGATTTTGGCCGTGCGGTTTTAAGCAAACACTACATATACGAAACGGGAGACTATTACGGAGAAAAGTGGAGAAAAAATCACTAACGAAGGACAAATAATTAGATGAAATTGAACGAGAATAGCTTTCGGAATTTAAGGAAATTACTGTTGTGTCATTGCTGACGATGAACGCGACGAACAGTTGTGGGATGAGGTCAATTTCTTTAAGTACTTCTGACAGCAGCTGGTCTTCACCGCAATATGTCATCTCAGCCATGAACTTGTTTGGTAGATTATCTGCCACATTCAAGAAAGGTACTTTACACTTCGCTTACAAGAAACTATACAACTTATTCATTGTAAAACATTTACTGCTTATGAACTTGGCGATGTATGTCAATTTTCGGCGTTCTTAGCTCGTAGATTCCGTTAGAATGCAAGTAAACGAGGTCGATAGGATAAATCAATGCATTTACAGCTTCTTTAAAACTCTTACCGGCACTGAGTTTAAATTTTGCTGGTTCAGTCTCCGAATACTCAGCTAGATAGGCTGTTTTGTGGTCTTCCGATAATCTTAAAACTTTGCCAATGAACACTTCGGGACATTTTTCAGTAGAATTCGACGCTACTAAAGCAGCGAAATCGCCAGGTATGGGAAGATATTCAATGTTTCCTTCCTCGTCTTCATCGCTCAAGATCAATACTCCGTCTTCGTCAAGGCTTCGAGAAACTGTCGAGCTTAACATATCTAGAGCCCTACTTTTCTTCTGAGCCAAGGGACGTTCGTCGTAAAACCGCTTTTGCGTCCGTACGGAATGCTTCATTAAAGTTGCAAACGATTCTCTTAGAGCAGGATCGCTACTTCCGGGCAAAGTCAAAAAATGATTTACGACCGCTTTTCTTAAATCGACCGTGGTTAACTTCATTGAAAAATATTTTTCGAAAAACGAAGACACGTAATTTGTATACGAAGCATGAGTGAAGGGATCGCCTCTTAAATTGACGAAAAAAAAATCATGTTCTTTACCCCCCAAAAGCAAGTTTCTCATTTTAGTGCAGTAAAGCTTCAAATAGTAAGTTAGGAAAGTTAATGGTGTTAGATCTGTTCTGTTCGGTCCATAAGTGAGTCTTGTTTTGTAAGCATCTTCATACAAGATGACGGTTCCGTCTTGATTAAAGCAAAGAAAATTTTGATTCCTACACTCATCGCTGTTTTGGCCGCCGTAAATGCGCAAAGAGATGTATTCCTTAACTCGCCCGGGGTTAGCTGAACAGTAAAGCAGTAAGAGACACAAGTTCATGCCACTTCTAGCCTGGTCCAACCCAGTTTTCTCGCTTACTTCCCATTTTAATTCACGGCAAAGTTCTAAAAGTTCACTATAAACCACTTTCTCTAGTGCAGGCTGTTTTGCCAAATCATCTACTTTATCTCGTCGTGCTAAGCGTTCTAACTGTCTCTGTATGGCCCTCACTTTGTCTACTGAATCAGTCAAATCTTTGATTTGACTAGATACTGATGGTACTTTCAACACGTTAATGAAAGCGGAAATGTAACGACTGCAAGTAACCGCCTTTACAGAACGCGAATCCATCATGTAATTTGAGAATTGTTGTACTATTTCCGCATCGGCACAGTAGGAAAATTTTGGGTCGACTTTTTTCACGTTTTTCAAATACCACATGAATCGAGAAAGTCTTTCAACCATCTTGCCAATAGTCACATTTTGCAACGCACTACCGTCACGGTCATAATTGAGTTCGCAGGAATAAAACCTTCGTATTTCGTTGATGTCTGAAAGGAGCTCGGGTGACATTTCCTCGCTAGTTAGAGAAGCAACCTTTTTGTTTTCATTGCAAGAGGAGTCAGAGGATTCTTGTGGTACATCATGACTGAGGGGTTCTACGGAATAACCAGTTTTACTACCCACATTCACAAGGTGTCTGCCATCGCTTTCAAGATCGTCGTTTTTGGAGGAAGGCCCTGGCTGATCGTCTAAACAGTTATTTTGCGTATTATCAAATTCACTTTGAAAGGTCGAAGGTATTTGAGATTTTATCGGAGAAATACCTGTTGAAACGTCGCCCGTTACAGTAGGAACTTGGGGTCCAAAGGTTTGCATGAAATGCGATAGAAATCTATAGCTACCATGAAGGCGTAATAAATTTTGTTCACTTATTAATCTAAAAGGACCATTCTGAGGTGGAAGGTAACTGGTGAAAAAGCGGTTCTCGTCTTCTGTACAGACCAAAGTATCTATTTGCAGAAAATTCAATGTATTACATAAATGATCTTCCCCTACACTAAAAAACAGTTTGCTTTTGACCTCGGAAAAACAGTAAAACGATTCGTTTCCTCGTCTTATTGCATTGAGATTGCCAAACTGAACAGCCATGTCGCCAATCAAAGTTCCACCCAAAATAGCAACGTTATATACTTGAAATTTATTACATGAATCAATCAATCTTCAGTAAAAAATAAGCTAAACTATAGCATGCATTATTGACTCCTGTCCACGCGGCTGGCAATCTGTTCTGTTGACAATCTGAGAAAAGCCTCCTTACCAGTCTTTATGTACTTGAAAATTGTTACATGAATCAATCAATCTTGCTGCAAAAGAGAAAAAAAAAAAGAAAGAAAGAAAGACAGAAGGTTAATACTAACGAGATGCTAAAGGCTGCTTGAAACTGCCACACGCAGACTAACACACCCAAAGGCAAATTAAAATGTCTTTACAAAATAATGGCGGAAAAAAAAGATCGTTCATTAGTTTCCTTTACAAAATGAATGAATTCGGCAGAATGGGTCCTCTCCCTAACCCTAACCCTAACCCTAACCCCTAAACCCCTAAACCCCTGAACCCCTGAACCCCTAAACCCCTAAACCCCTAAACCCCTGAACCCCTAAACCCCTAAACCCCTAAACCCCTGAACCCCTAAACCCCTGAACCCCTAAACCCCTAAACCCCTAAACCATTAAACCTAACCTGGGCACTGCGGTTATGCGGTTAGCTCTCAAGCATGCTAAAGGCAACACGATAAATTCTTAAAATTTTCGGTGTTCGGCAGCCGGTCTTTGGTGGTGTAGTGGTTAGTAGGGATAGCTCGTGTTCTGGGTGACCCGGGATCGATTCCACCTCTGTGCCTTGATAATTGACTTTTTTTTTCTCTTTATTAGACCAAAAAAAACAAAATCTAAAAAAAAATAAGTGTCCCGGAGCCATTCCTGCATTTAACGTCATGTGCCCTCCAGGATGTTAGGGTTAGCTATCAAGCATGCTAAAGGGAACACGATAAAATCGATCGCTTTTTTCAGAGGACGACGATTCTACGCCTCAAACTCTATAAGTCAGTTAAGTTTAGTGCGATTCGGATGAAACGTGGTGGTAGTTCTCCCCGTAAGAGGGGCGTGGTCAACTTCACTTGGCTGCCAATCAAAGAGATTTCAATCAATTTCAAAAATTCTTTCACCGCTGGATTCTACGCATCGAATTCTATAAGCGTGCCAAGTTTGGTTTGATTTGGTTGAATTTGAAAATCTCGAGTTTCGAAATTTTTCTAAGTCCAGAGTTGATGAGATGGTGAACCATGAATTCGCGTACTTATAAGGGTTAGGGTTCGCTCTCAAGCATGCTAAAGGGAACACGATAAAATCGATCGCTTTTTTTTAAGAGGACGATTCTACGCCTCACACTCTATAAGTCAGCCAAGTTTCGTGCGATTCGGATGAAACGTGCTGGTAGTTCTTCCCGTAAGAGGGGCGTGGTCAACTTTCAACTTGGCTGCCAATCAAAGAGATTTCAATACATTTCAAAAATTCTTTCACCGCTGGATTCTACGCATCAAACTCTATAAGCGTGCCAAGTTTGGTTTGATTTGGTTGAATTTGAAAATCTCGAGTTTCGAAATTTTTCAAAGTCCAGAGTTGATGAGATGGTGAACCATGAATTCGCGTACTTATAAGGGTTAGGGTTAGCTCTCAAGCATGCTAAAGGGAACACGATAAAATCGATCGCTTTTTTAAGAGGACGATTCTACGCCTCACACTCTATAAGTCAGCCAAGTTTCGTGCGATTCGGATGAAACGTGCTGGTAGTTCTTCCCGTAAGAGGGGCGTGGTCAACTTCACTTGGCTGCCAATCAAAGAGATTTCAATACATTTCAAAAATTCTTTCACCGCTGGATTCTACGCATCGAACTCTATAAGCGTGCCAAGTTCGGGGTTATTTGGTTGAATTTTGAAAATCTCGAGTTTCGAAATTTTTCTAAGTCCAGAGTTGATGAGATGGTGAACCATGAATTCGCGTACTTATAAGAGGGTAGGTTGTGAAGAGACTCGCTGAAGGCATGTGAACTTCACGGTTTCTCATTTTCGTTATCTCATGCTACAGGGAAAACCGACAACGCACATCTTAAAATTTTCAGAGTTCGGCAGGCAGCCGGGCCTCGGTAGAGTTGTTGTTAGTAGGGATAGCTCGTGTTCTGGGTGACCCGGATCGATTCGATCCACCTCTGTGCTCTATAATTGACTTTGTTTTTTTTCTCTTTATTACACCAAAAAAATCCAAAATCTAAAAAATTTCAAGTGTCCAGGAGCCATTCCTGCATTTAACGCCATGTGCCCTCCAGGATGTTTCGGTGATTTCGTTTTTTTGCGGTGATGTCGTTTTCTTTGTTTTCCTTCTCTGTTTTGTTTTTGTATGTAAATGTATATTTGTCACATCCCGCATGCCCGTATATAGTTGTTTGCTTCATATGTAAATGTCTTTTGTCACATCCCGCATGCCCGTATATAGTGTTTTTTATTCATATGTAAATTTGTATCGTATATATTTGTATGTATCGTAATTTCATGTTCAGTCAGTGCAAGTTTCTCGTCCGAAACGTTCGGATCCCCAGCATTTGGTAAGCCGTTTACTTGTAGTGTCTTTGTAGTTTCGTCTTAGTTTTTCTGCTCTCTTCGTTTAGTTATTTTCCTGTAATTCATGTTATATTTATCTGCAGGAATTTAGGGTTAGAACCTGGAAAGAAATAATTCAATTTGCTGGACTGTTAAAATACTGTGTCTGAAGTCGGCACCTTCGCCTCTCGAAAAGCCGATGCCGATGTACCAAATGTTTCCAGGTTTATAATGTGACTTCGTTGGCGGTAAGTGTAAAACTACGCATTGATAGTTTAAAGTGACAACACGTTCAGAGTTCAAAAGCCGATTCACAAATACGTGTACATGTTTTATAACTTGACTTTGTTGGCGATGCGTGTTTAGCAAGGCATTTGAAATTTTAAAACAACACGTTTACAGTTCAAAAGTCGATTGACAAATATGTGTCCAAGTTTATAACTTGACTTTGTTGGTGATGCGTGTTAAACAACGCATTTTTTAGTTTTACAACAACAAGTTATATTTGAAAGCCGATTTACCAAATGCCTCCAAGTTTATAACTGGACTTTGTTGGCGATGCCTGTTCAACAACGCATTTGTAGATTAGGGTTCGGGTTCGGGTTAGGGTTAGGGTTCGGGTTCGGGTTCGGGTTCGGGTTAGGGTTATGGTTCGGGTTCGGGTTCGGGTTCGGGTTATGGTTCGGGTTCGGGTTAGGGTTATGGTTCGGGTTCGGGTTCGGGTTCGGGTTAGGGTTCGGGTTAGGGTTAGGGGTAAGGGTTAGAAGAAGTTTATAGTTGAAAGCCGATGTACCAATTGTCACCAAGTTTATAACTTGACTTTGTTGGAGATACCAGTTTAACAACGCTTTTTAAGTTTTAAAGCCGATGTACCAAATCTCACCAACTTTATAACTTGACTTTGTTGGAGGTACGTGTTGAACATTAGCATTTGTAGTTCTAAAACAACAAGTTAATAGTTGAAAGCCGATATACCAAATGTCACCAGGTTGATAACTTGACTTTGTTGGCGATGCGTGTTGAGTGACGAGATTTGTAGTTTTAAAACAACAAGTATATATTTGAAACCCGATGTACCAAATGTCACCAAGTTTATAACTTTGACTTTATTAGCTATGCGTGTTGTACACAACGCATTTGTAAGTTTTAAAACAACAAGTTTATAGTTCAAAGCCGATTTTCCAAATGTCTTTAAGTTTATAACTTTGACTTTATTGGCGATACGAGTTGAACAAGGCATTTCGGGTTCGGGTTCAACAAGTACATATTTGAACTCACGGACAATTCAATTACACTAACGGTAGCTTTTGTCTGCTGAATGTTTAAATTCAGCCAAGCCCTCCAGGATGTTGCGGTGATTTAGTTTTCTTTTTTTCTGTTTTTTGTTTTCGTATGTAAATGTAGTTTTCTCACATTCCGCATGCCCGTATATATACTTGTTGGCTTCATATGTAAATTTGTAGCGTATATAAAGTGACAAAAGCCGATTCACAAATATGTGTCCATGTTTATAACTTGACTTTGTGGGCGATGCGTGTTGAGCGACGCATTTGTAGTTTTAAAACAACACGTTTATAGTTGAAACCCGATGTACGAAATGTCTTCAAGTGTTATAACCTGACTTCGTTGGCGGTAAGTGTGAAACTACGCATTGATAGTTTAAACTGACAACAAGTTTATAGTTGAAAGCCGATGTACCAATTGTCAACAAGTTCATAACTTGACTTTGTTGGCGATGCGTGTTGAACAACGCAATTTGTAGTTGTAAAACAACAAGTTTATAGTTGAAAGCCGATGTACCAAATGTAACCAAGTTTATAACTTTGACTTTATTAGCGATGCGTGTTGAGCAACGCATTTGTAAGTTTTAAAACAACAACTTTATATTTCAAAGCCGATTATCCAAATGTCTTTAAGTTTATAACTTGACTTTGTTGGCGATGTGAGTTTATATTTAAAAGCCGGTTTTCCAAATGACAACAAGTTTATAACTTGACTTTGTTGGAGATACCAGTTTAGCAACGCATTTGAAGTTTGAAAGCCGCCAGTTTTCAGCAAGTTTATAACTTGCCTTCTTTGGCGATACGAGTTTAACAAGGCATTTCGGGTTCGGGTTCAACAAGTACATATTTGAACTCACGGACAATTCAATTAGACTAACGGTAGCTTTTGTCTGCTGAAAGTTGAAATTCAGCCAAGGCCTCCAAGATTTTGCGGTGATTTAGTTTTATTTGTCTGTTTTTTGTTTTGGTATGTAAATGTATTTTTCTCACATCCCGCATGCCCGTACATATAATGTTGGCTTCATATGTAAATTTGTATCGTATATAAAGTGACAAAAGCCGATTCACAAATATGTGTTGTCCATGTTTATAACTTGACTTTGTTGGGGATGCGTGTTGTACACAACGCATTTGTAGTTTTAAAACAACACGTTTATAGTTCAAACCCGATGTACGAAATGTCTTCAAGTGTTATAACCTGACTTCGTTGGCGGTAAGTGTGAAACTACGCATCGATAGTTTAAAGTGACAACACGTTTATAGTTCAAAAGTCGATTGACAAATTATGTGTCCATGTTAATAACTTGACTTTGTTGGCGATTCGTGTTGAACATTAGCATTTATAGTTTTCAAATTAGAATTCTATTGTTGAAAGCCGATTTACGAAATGTCTTCAAGGGTTATAACCTGACTTGGTTGGCGATAAGTGTTAAACTACGCATTAACAGTTTTAAAACAACAAGTTTATATTTGAAAGCCGGTTTTGAAATAGTTTTTAAACAACAAGTTTATAGTTGAAAGTCGATGTACCAAATGTCACCAAGTTTATAACTTGACTTTATTGGCGATGTAAGTTTATATTTGAGAGCCGGTTTTCCAAATGTCAACAAGTTTATAACTTGACTTTGTTGGCGATGTAAGTTTATATTCGAGAGCCGGTTTTCCAAATGACAACAAGTTTATAACTTGACTTTGTTGGCGATGTAAGTTTATATTTGAGAGCCGGTTTTCCAAATGTCAACCAGTTTATAACTTGACTTTGTTGGCGCTGTAAGTTTATATTTGAGAGCCGGTTTTCCAAATGTCAACAAGTTTATAACTTGACTTTGTTGGCGATGTAAGTTTATATTTGAGAGCCGGTTTTCCAAATGTCAACAAGTTTATAACTTGACTTTGTTGGCGCTGTAAGTTTATATTTGAGAGCCGGTTTTCCAAATGTCAACAAGTTTATAACTTGACTTTGTTGGCGATGTAAGTTTATATTTGAGAGCCGGTTTTCCAAATGTCAACAAGTTTATAACTTGACTTTGTTGGCGATGTAAGTTTATATTTGAGAGCCGGTTTTCCCAATGTCAACAAGTTTATAACTTGACTTTGTTGGCGATGTAAGTTTATAGTTGAAAGCCAATTTTCCAAATCTCGCTAAGTTTACAACTTGACTTATATGGTCCGGCAATGCAGAGTTTCTAAATTCACAAATCTTCATTTTGCGAAACAAGCCTTTGGTACAACGAGACGATACTCAAAGGTTTTCGATCGCGGCCAACTTTAACCTGTTTCGATATATATTTGTTTACTTACGCTAGCTGTTCTTAAATACAAGTCGGTGCAAGAAACACTTTTTCAACCAAGATCGTCAACGTAAAAGTCGAAAATGTGCCGTTTCGCAAAAATACAGCTCTGTTATTTGCGAAGCGGCACAGATTTAATTGACGATCTTTGTGAAAAACGTTTCATTGCATCGAGTTATATTTAGAGAAAAGCATTATATTAGGGAATGCAACGAAACACAACGATCTTTGGGTTAGTGATCGTGACTATTTTTTTAAGGTCGATCCGGTGACAGAGGCCGGGTTTATTTTTTTTGCGGCCAGGTATATGCCAGTAGCTGTAGTTTTAACCTCCGTCGATCGTTATCGGGGAACAAACATGATAAATCAGGAGCGATCGTGAGTTTATAGGCGAGCAGCTTGAAGTGGCATGTACTTGTCACAAAGGCATTGTAGACGGAAGGTTAGCAAAACCTGTAGTGCGAATGAGTGGGTTGGGAGAGTCTACGGGTTTGTCTGCCTTTGATAACAGCTCTTTATATGGCAACGACACTTCGTGCCTGTTTATACCACGTATTAAGTGGAGTCAGACTTGAACACGGAAGTACGGGCCCCTGACATACAAGAAAATATACTAAGTCCACAGCAGGGTGAATTATCGCAAACTTCGTCGTTGCAGTATCAAAGAGGACACTGCCAAACTCACGTTGACATTAGGGTTACGACAAGACAGCTGCTGTTGACTTTCCGCCTGGCTCCATCTAACTTCGCCAACCAAACTTCACTACGAGCGCTAAAACAGCACTATTTGGAAAGACGAAGCTAAAAACACCCCTCAGTTCTTCGAAGGATGCTAGTGACTTGCGGGAATCCAGACTTAATGATGTCCTTCAACCACCAGGCGGGCGCAATATTGCAACAAAAAACACCCAAATTACGAGCAACCTGTCCGTTGCCCGCCATAATATTTGAGCTGTCTACGTTGTCTACGTCACTGATGACCGAACAATTCACGCGGGCTTCTGCTCCAGGCTTACTCCAATTTATAAATAAACACTTGTCATCCGGCTTTTATATGGTTTTCTTTAATAGTGCTCCGTGTAGATGGGTCGATTCATCGGGAGCATTCGCGTTGGAAGCTGACGAGATGATAACACCCATAACAAGCTCAAAACATGCCTCGAGGATCATTCTATTTTTATATCAGGTATTTTTCTAGTTCGTGTTAGGGTTAGGTAACGGGATGTAACGAAATCATGCGTTTACGTTTTGAAACCTGGCTTGCACAAGCTATCCCATAATTTGGGTTTACATTTAGGGTTTCAATACAGAGATTATGATAAAATAGCAATACTTGTATCTCTTAGAAGCCTGATTTCTTTATGTAGAGTACCGCTTCTATCAACGTATTAATAACATTGGTGCCAGCAGAATGGCAGAAAGTCTCAACATAGTAATTGTGGAAATGACTGCCATTTGACGGATGTAGACATAGCACTGACCACCACTCCATGAACTACCCCGGTGGACTGCCCAAATAGACTACCCTACCCCTGAAAACTCTTAACAAATTTCATAGTCCATTTTCAAATGGACTACCCTACTAGAGTTTTCAGGGTTAGGGTAGTCTATTTGGGCACTCCATTTGGGTAGTCCATCGGGTTAGTCCATGGACTGGGGATCAGTGTTGTGTCTACATCCCGATTTGACTGATGAGGCACAACAATTTCATTTAACTATATAATTATTAGCATTCATTACACTTCATATATCCCCAGTAATTCAGTGATGACATCTGTTTTATATTGTTTCGGGTTAGCAAGTAGTCAGTCAAATACTTCTTATTTCATGAAACATGGCCATGAATGGGTCAAAGTCCATACCGAAGTGTTTGAAAAAATCGGTAATCACATAACACTCTACGTATTGCTTGTTCAAGGTGCAATTGTTATGGAATTACTAACAGTAAAATGCTGTAATGAGTGTTTAAAGGTTGCTTTGTTTCATGGTATGAATTTTGCAATTTCTTATCTCTGTAATTATTCAATTTATTCTATGGAGTTTACCAGGGTGACTTCTTTTACCAGAATTCAAGAAAGCCTTAACATGTAACACAGTTTACAATGTTATGGAATCATAGAGGGTGTTCAAGATGTTAACATCTTCTGGTAGTTGCAAAACTGTAGCTGCCAATGCAATATCCATTTCATTTGGACCGTACATGTGCACCTTAGGATAATAATAATAATAATAATATTAATCATAATAATAATAATAATAATAACAATAATAATAATAACAATAATAATAATAATAATTATAGAAACATATTTATGCAGGATGACCATTTCAGTTATAAAAACCGCTATCAAAATGGGTCCGGCGTTAATTAAAGAAATGTATAATTAATAAAATAAAATATTCAAACAATTAAAAAGCTATATAAGAAATCTAAAAATAGACATATAAAAAGCGAAGAAGGCTAGAACTAGATTCACATACAATTATTAAAAATATCGGCCCCTTCATAAAAAAATGCTCTTTTCGTCGATTCTAATTTAACCCTGACAATAAAATGTTCCACCTTTAAGGGTGAATTCCTTTGGGGTGATCCGGATCAGGATCAGTGAACTGGATCATGCTGCATCAAAGGCGCAGGTGAATCCTTGCTAAGAGTGTATTCGCCGTATTTACCATGATCCGGATCACTGATGCTGATCCGGATCACCCCAAAGGAACGCAGCCTAAGATAATACAATTCAGTAATATGTCGGTTACAATTATTAAATTATGAAGTATGAAAGAATACAAACATTTTAGAATCGCTTATCTTTGTATACTTTACCCCACACTCTTAGAATGACAGCAACTTACCTGGAAGTTGGATTTCAACGTTCAAAGCAAGGGTTAAAATTAAAGGGAGGGGCATGGCAATTAACTATGCCATGCCCTACCTCAAAGGTAATGGGGTAAGTTTTTTTTTTCACTTAAAATGTGTGCTTTTATATTTTATGCAAATTTTTTTTCAAAGGTTTGGATGCATTCCAGAAAAATAACAAGCAAAAATGGTTGGCAAACATAAAATTCCTTTCATGTTGGTCAAAAAAAGTTTGAAAATTGACCACATTCATCTTTATTTTTCATCTTTTCTCAGCGTTCATTTCAAATTTGTGTAGAAAACCAACCTCTTTTCAAAGGGTGGCAAATAAACCTTCCAAAAATATATTTCATTCCCCTCCAAAGCCGAAAATTAAATTTATGCAGATACAATTAGAATTAATAATTGCAAAATGTGCACAACATTGTGGCAGAAAGCCAGTTATCTCAAACAGATATGTCGTTATAAGAAAACGTTGAATGTTCATATTGCTGCTTAATATATTGGCTGCATGTAAAAGGATGAATACAGAATTTAATAGAATTTTTTAGTGACACAATGAAAAAAGATGCCAAAAACAATGAAAATGTAAAATGTTTTCTTTATTTACTTTATCAAAAGGTATTTAAACTTGTGTTGAAACCTATAGCTATTTTGAAAAGATAGAAACTAAACTATATAAAACTGATATTCTTTTATACAACAAAACCATAATATTATTATGATGCGCATATATTACCATAAATTACAGCAGCTTTCCTAAAAAATGACGAAATGCAACTCATTTCAAATTTAAATCGAGGGACATCATAATCATCATCACTACAAGGGGAAAATGATTGTTTTATTCTTAACTATATCCCCTGCATTCAAATGTCATGTAACGATACCATCATCATAATAGGACATTTCCATGATAATACAAAACTTATATGTTGGCTGCATGTTTATGAAATATGCGAATAATGTTTAAAATTCTTCTGGTCACTTATAAAGTTACAATGACTTTGCTGCAGCATATTTAAACGAGCTATAATTTTAACTAACATCCCTCCGGGTTCTGCTGACTATTCCAGAGACAAAACACCTTACTACGGCGACAGATCTTTCACGGTTATCGTACCAAGGCTTTGAAACGACTTGTCAAATGTCATTAAACAGTGTTCCACTGTGGACTGTTCTAAATCAAGATTAAAAACTTTTCTTTTTAAGAGACCGTTATCAGACTAGAGTTTTTAATTAGGGTTTCATGTAAAAGGACTGTTAAAAGCATTGAGACTTCCATGTGTTGTAAAATGCGTTTTCAAGTGAGTAAATGTTTTTATAAATATGCTAAAAAAACAAGTTATAATAGATCAAAAGTGGCGAGCGCTAAAATTTGATAAAATATGTAACAAAGTGCTAAACATATTTATGAAGTAAAAAAAACATGGAACAATAAAATAATCTTAACAAGAACTACTCTAAACGAATAATTTAGCGAGAATTGAATCGCACTGTTTGTTTAGCGTTGGTTTCAGTCTTTTGTGAAGGGTGATCATCGTTTTTAGAATGCAGATGACACGTGCGTGGTGCATTCATTTCAGTGTGTCCTGTGTGATGCAGCTGGTTAGGTAAGCTACACGTGCCAACACCTTCACTGACGAATTGAAGAACACAAAGGATCAGCAATAGGAAACCACCTCAGATAACAGCACGATATGGAGCAAGAAGACATCGCATAAAGTTTTCTAATATTAAGAAAGTGTCAGAACAAATCTGACTCTCTTATTTTTGAAATGATTTTTTTTTTATCAAAGAACTGAAACTAACGCTAAACAAACAGTGCAATTCAATTCGCGCCAAATTATTTGTTTAGAGTAGTTCTTGTTAAGATTATTTAGTTAAAGAAAAATTTTCACTCACTTGAAAATCGGAGAGGTCGAAACGTCGTTCCTTTTTATCGCTAATTTTTATCTCAAATCGACCTCTAAGAAATTACTTATTAAGAGTATTATCATCATCATTATCATTATTATTATTACAAGTGAAACTGGTAAAACGATATTATAATTATTATATCTTCCATAACATTTCAAGAATAGGCCACTTCGGAAAATACCATAATACGCTTTGTTTGTCAGCAAAATTTTGCATAATCATTGTTTCGAGTTTCTCATGGGACTTACAATAGTCCCAGGAGAAAAGAAAATCAATGCTTATGAAAAATTTTGGGGACAAACAAAGAGTATTGCATGGTATTTTCTGAAGTGGCCTATTAAGTTGGTTATTTTAAACACTTCTGTCATGGTGATATAACTGGCATTCAAACACAGCTACACCAGTAATGATAAGAGAAACCTTTTGCTACAGGTATGTTTGTAAAGACTTATTTTCAAAATAAGAAGAGCGTCAATGCTAGAACAATGTCCGTATAGTCCAGTCATTTTGTGAGAAAAAATAGGTCAACCTAGAACTAATTGCAACAGAAAAAATTCCAACTGTTTTAGACGCAGAAACATGTCGTAAATAACATATCAAAAGTCCCAGAAAATCCCATCACGGGAAAGTACTTAAAAATGTTTTTTTTTTTGGAGGGCTTTAAGACACGTTTTATGATAGCATGGAAACGAGGCTGAATGAAACTTGTTATAAGCAACGCGCATTTTGAGGTCTTAAATGAAATAAATGCAACAGAATTTGAACTAATATAGCAAGTTTAACATTTTCTTATATGAAAAATTAGGTAAATTGCGAGATTTTCCTTATAATCTGCTTTTTAATAGCTCTTGTTCGAATGAGAATTTCTCTACACTGTGCACAAACAACGTTTAGTTGGCTTTTTTATTTTCAGCGATTTTCTCATTTTGACGATTTTGTTGAAACTTTTTTCGTTGGCCTCTACTCACTAAAAAAGTAACGATATGATTCAAGAATATTTCATTTTCAATCGGAAAAGAGAGAAAAAAAGAGCAAAACGTCCAACAGTATTGTAGGAAGCTGGCGCTGTCAGTGTCACGCTTGTGCATTTCACTCCGGCCAGTGTGTGCTGTGTTTGCCGTCTTCAGTTCTTTCACCTCTGTTGATCACAATGGATTGAGGACTTTGATATTCTGCGCTGAGATCGGGTAAGTGTGATCGAGTTACTCCATAAGCCTAATTTTGGTTGTTTAACCAAAAACGTTTTGCCTTGCTTTTTAAATTCTGTGGACGTTTTTAAGTCATGATTCCTGGTAATTTTTAGGCCTATAGCCTGTAGAAGTCCTAAAATGGATGAACTAAATTGTGTGATTTGTAAAAAGCCGCTTGATGGTGAAATCGTCTCTCTCCGTGAGAAGGGAAGCGATGGCATAAACCGCGCAAGTGCAGAACGTTACGACACCATTCAAACTCTTCCTGGTCAAAAAGCACACCAGACGTGCCGCCGCGCATATTGCCACCCAAGTAACATTGCTAAAGCTAAAAAACAGGAAAGCGAAGGCTCGCAAACAACAAGTAGTCGCCGCTCTTTGGATCGCCAAACTGAAAAGTCCTTTAGTTTTAAAACTGATTGCTTCTATTGTGGTACAAACATTGACTTTGAAGAGCAAAGTAGAAGGCCAGGAGATGTTTTCAGAGTGACGACCCTCGAAACTAAAGACACTGTCTTACAAATATGTTCTCAAAGAGGAGATTCTTGGGCTGAAGTTGTACGAGCAAGAATATTAAATGTTCACGATTTGCCAGCTGCCGATGCTGTCTACCATCAGGCATGTAGTGTGAATTTTAGGACTCAAAAGCAAGTTCCAAAACTGTTTGCCCCAGATGAGCCTGATTCCAAGAGAAGAAAAATTGGACGGCCACAAGACGAAGAAAAAAACGAAGCTTTTCTACAAGTGGCGTCATTTCTTGAAGAAAACGATGACGAACAAATAACTGTTGCAGATTTGGTTGAGAAAATGGAGGAATACCTCAGCGAGTCAACCAGTGCCCCGTATAGCCGCACCCACATGAAGACGAGGCTGCAGGAACATTTCGGTGATAAAATCATTATTACTGAGATCAACGGAAAGCCAAATGTAGTAACATTACGAAGCACTGTAACAGCTATTCTATACGAGTATCGCACAAAGAGAAAAGATGTTGACGTGGAAACGGAAAAGATGAATATAATTAAAACAGCGTCAAGGTTGATCAAGAATGACATCAAATTGATTAAAACATCAAATGAAACTTACCCTTTGATTGAAACAGACGCGGAGAAAAACGCTAACTTCCTTCCAGCCACACTTAAGATATTTTTGGAGGGCATTCTGGTAGGTAAAGACAACATCAAATTAGCATCAATTGGACATGCCATTATTCAGGCGGCGAGACCACGTGTGATTCTGGCGCCCTTGCAAGTTGGTTTAGCTGTGCAGCTCCATCATAACTTTGCATCTCGATTTCTGATAGACACCCTCCATTGCCATGGCTTCTGTTCTTCGTATCAAGAAGTTCAGCTGTTTAACTTGAATGCTGCTCTGGACCAAGGTACTGAAATACCAGATTATGGCGGAGAATTTGTACAGTACGTAGCTGACAACGTGGATCACAATGTAAGAACACTTGACGGAAAAGACACTTTCCATGGGATGGGGATGATTTGCACAACTACTCCTGGTACAAAGCGAACTAGATGCGTGCCAAGGCAAAAGATCAATCCTCAAGACATCTCAGCAGCAGGAAAAGTTCAAATACACCCACTATCTGAACCAAGACAAGCGCAAGTGGAAATTAAGTACAGCAACCTAGTGGTTGCAAGAGCAGTAGATCCCACTGCGAATTTGGACATTCTGTGGAAGACGTCTCTGCTGTTTAACACCACGCGCCCAGCATGGGCTGGAATGATGCAGGCCGTCCATCGTGGCAACCACAATGGGAAGTCATCAATAACTTTTCTACCAATGATTGACATGAACCCAAGCGACGTGACATGCATTTCCTCCACTCTGAAATTTGTGTCTCAACATGCGCACCGCCACAACATCGCTAATCCCATTGTCACGTTCGACCAGCCCTTGTGGTTAAAGGCGTTCAACATAATCCAGACAGAGCCAGCCAACAGTGACTTACGCAAAGTGGTTTTGCGGTTGGGAGCTTTTCACACAGAAATGAGCTTCCTTGGGAGTATTGGCCATCTCATGGCTGGATCGGGCCTAAGAGAACTTCTGGATTTAATATATGCGTCAAACGCTGTTGACCATATATTGACTGGCAAAGCCATTTCTCGCGCAATCCGCGCGCATTTGATCATCGATGCAGCCCTAAATGCTCTTCTCTACTCGACAGCTCTTGGGGAAGCTATTCCACATGGTGTACATAGAGGTACAGTGGCCTTTTATATCTGCCTTCCTTTAACGTGTATTAGATTGATACCGTGAAATACAAAATTGGTTGTTTTTTGTTGTTGTTTTCAATATTTTTTATTTTTTTTTTTTGTAGCGCAATTAGAAGGTTCCAATGAGAATGTGCCTGATGAGGAAGCGCCGCACTCGGAACAGAGGGGTAGGCATTGTGGTAATTTTCACTTATTGTATCAATTACTTGCTCATGCGAAGACGTTTTGAATGAACACCTCATGTATGATTTTTACAAATGCGAATCTTAATAACACTAAAATCGTATTTTACTATTTGTTGCAGTTGAATCAGATAACCAATCAAGTCCACATGAACCTCCAGATGATGTCAACAGCGCTGGCCATCGGGAGCATACACAGTTCAGTAAGTATTATTTGAATTTGAGCTTAGATTATATTTGTTAATGTTGTTTAAACTTTGCTCGATTGGTGCTAAGAGTGATTTGACCCTTCGACTCAATTTTTTGTAGCTCACAACAGCTTGGCAGAAGACTCCAGTGGCTATATTCCGGAAAACACCGACGACTTGAAGTTAGTTGATGCTGCGCATACATTGTTTAAAGCACTTATGGAAAAGAAAATGTCTGCCGAAGAAGTCAGTGCCTCAGGTGTTCTTGCCAGTATTCAACAGCGTGTTCATAGCCAGAAAGACCTAGCGAGAAGTACAAGCCGTACAGCCGTACTATGGCTACAGTACATGGAAATGGTCGACATACTGCGCGCCTTTATCAGGGCAGAACGCACAGCCAACTGGGAACTGCACCTTCAAACGATATCAGAAATGCTACCTTACCTTGCTGCATCAGGGCACAACCCGTACGTTAAGTGTGCGAGCTTATACCTCCAGTCCATGAGCAGTCTTCAGAATGCGCACCCTGAAGTATATCGCGATTTTGTATCAGGATTCCATGTAGTCAGGAGAAGTGATCGCCATTGGGCAGGATTGCCAACGGATCTGGTGATCGAGCAAGTGTTGATGCGAAGTCTGAAGACTAGTGGAGGGTTAACGAGAGGTAGAGGCATGACTGAACAGCAGCGACTCATCTGGTTGTTATCAATGCCAGCTTGTGCTGAAACAAACCGGTCAATGCAAGAACTGACAGGTGTACAGTACAACTCGGGTGAACAAAACAAGGAAATGACAAAAGCGAGACAAAAACGTGATATGAACGACACACTTATCATTCTAACAGCTTTGGCTGACAGGGATCCTTTCGCGCCCAACCCTAACCTAATAAACATCATGAACGGCGTAAACGCAAGCAGTGATGTCGATGTTGATCGTGCTAGAGCTTCCGGGGAGAAGATATTATCTTCGATGTCAGGGAAGTCAGTTGGAGATTACACGTTCAAGCGTAGTGCGCAGGCTGTCACCCTTGCCTCAAAGTCATCTGTCAGGATTGAAAGCGACAACGTTCAGATTGATCCTCAACTACTGTTTCAACGGTTAATCATTGCTTGCAACAGTGCCGATGATCTTAGGGGATTGTTCAGCTATGAACTGTGCAGTTACCCAGCAGCTCTTTTTGATTCTCCTGTGACGTTGCGCCAGCCTCAAAAACCAGCTCTTGCGGAAGCCTTATGGGGGAAGCTTTCACCTGATGCCACGTCAGGGCCAGCAAGCCATGTTCAGTATGTACTGGATGGCGGAGCCCTACTCCACCGCGTCCCTTGGCCTCGAGGGTCCATCAAATATCAAGATGTCTGTGATTTATATTGCAGCTACGTGACAAAGAAATATGGCAACCCCATCGTTGTTTTTGATGGCTATGACGAGATGTCAACGAAGAACATGACGCAACAGCGAAGAGCAGCCGGAAAAGTTGGCGCGACTGTAACCTTCTCAGAGGACATGAATGTAACGCTTAAGAAGGGCGACTTCCTCTCCAACGTCAAGAATAAACAGCGATTCATCAATATGTTAAGCCAGTTTTTAAAGAACAAGAATTGTACGACCTATCATGCCAAAGGCGACGCCGATGTCCTAATTGTGAAAACAGCTGTAGAATCTTCTCGAGAAAGGAACACTGTACTTGTCGGAGACGACACAGATTTGCTTGTGCTGCTTTGCTTCTACACCCGTCCAGATGGCTACGACCTGTATTTCATTCCAGAACCAAAGGCAAACTCCAGAAGACGCGTCTGGAATATGAAGAAAGTTCAAGAGCAGCTAGGCTATGATGTTTGTCGCAACATGCTATTTCTTCACGCCATTTCGGGATGTGACACCACCTCTCGCCCATACGGAATTGGTAAAGCCGCAGCTTTGAAAAAGTATTTCCACTCTTCCCACTTCAGAGAGCAAGCAAAAGTATTTGATTTGCATTCAACTTTAGATGATGTCGTGAAAGCAGGCGAGAAGGCATTAGTGTCCCTGTACGGTGGAAACCCCGGCGAAAATCTTGATTCCATGCGACACCAAAGATACCTCGAGAAACTGGCAACAAAGAGTTCGCAAATACAGCCCCAGAATCTACCTCCGACATCAGCAGCAGCCAGGTTTCACAGTCAAAGGGTTTTTCTTCAAGTGAAGCAATGGAAAAGTGAAGATGATGGCATGTCGGTGGAGGACTGGGGATGGAAAATGAGCAACAACCAACTACTGCCAATGATGACCACTTTACCGGCTGCACCCGAGTCACTTCTGAGGATGATTAGATGCAACTGCTCTTTGGATTGTGCCAGTATGAGGTGCACCTGTAGAAAACACGGCCTGGAATGTTCCCCTGCGTGTGGTCAATGTAGGGGTACCTCTTGCAAAAATGCACTAAATCAAGATGTTGATAGTGACGATGATTGACATCACAGCTTGTAATCTGTAAAATTCCTTAACAGTTCAAAAAATACGAAGATTGTTTTTGTATGATAAAATCTGCTTTTAAGAAAGTTATCTTCGTTTCCAAAACTGTTACGAGTTGTATAGTGATACTGAAAATCATTACTATTTCCTCTGGTGTGCATCTCTTTGAGATACAATAGAAATGAAATGCAGTTGCAGTTAAAGACCTGAAAGGACTTATTATGGTTTTAGTACACATCTTGGGAGCAGTTTTTGACTAGATGAAAGCTTTTAGAAATATTTGAAGCACATTTCATTACATTGGAAAGAATTGCGAGAAATTCTAGCAATGAAAAGCACAGTAAAGTCAACTTATGTTTTTTAGCCTCGTTTTCATGTTGTACAAAAGCAGAAGTTATTATTATGGATTAAGTGCACTTTATTGGAACGGTTTTCATTAGATGAAAGTTTTCAGACATATGTGAAGCTTATTTTGTAGCAATTGGAGAAACTGGACGAAGTTCTAACCAAGAAAGCATAATAAAGTCAACCCATGTTTTAAGCCTCGTTTTCATGTTTTACAAAAGCACAGGTTAACATATCCTTATATTTTCGAGATGTTCCCATGCTTGGATCCTTTGGGACTTTTAATATGTTCATCTCGAGGGTAATTCTGAATGATTGGTGAAGAGAAAGCTTCTGTTGCAATTACTTTTAGATCCATTCACAAAATGACTGGACTACGTAATGTTATTCTATTGCAAGGAAACAGGAGGTGAAGAGAAAGACACTGCAGCCAGAGATGTTAATTATTTTGCGGTTTTTGATGTTGTTTGTGTGTTCTAAAGTTGATTATAATTGGTAACTATATAATCAACATTACCAAACGATTTCAGCTGCTAACGCTTTTGTGAGTTTCACTGTAACCGATAAACAAATTTAGGTGACTATAAAATCAAAATTTGTTGCCATAGCCAGACACAAAATTCAAGCCACGTGGTGAATTATATATTTTAGTTTAATAAGCAAACGAAAATGTTTTCGCAATTTGTTCAATAGGTACATAGGATTAAGAGAAACCTTACATAAATTTACAGTGGCTATGCATCCTACATACATCTTTTTGTATTTTTCTCTTGAAACTAAAACTAAAATAATTATTTTGAGACCAAAAACGTTCACTGAGTAGTTTTTAGATTAGCACCCTTAAATGGTCCAAATTAGTTTTTTTGCACCTTCACATTACCATGGTGGCAAATTTTTACATCAGTTGGATAGCACCTTCTTTAATACCGATAAAAGATTTCCTTGAATTACAGTAAAAGGTTCTAAGTCACACTATTGCAGGGTTAGCGGTAAAAGAATGCAATTGATTAAAGGGTCTAAATTATTGGGAACCACCTTAAATGCCTGTCAGGGAAAGCAATTTAAATGGACAGGGGATAACTGGATTTGTAAAAGTAAGGTTTTGTATTGTTAGCAGACAACTTCAGAGACATAAAAATCTTTCAACTGTAGAATTTGGCTACAGAACATGCTACTGACACATGAGTGATCAGAAGAAAGCCTGAAAAAGATGAAGCTTGAATAAAATTATTTCTTACGCAGAAACATTAAATCTCAGTATTTAATCCCCCCCCCCCCCCCCCCCTTTATTCTACTAGAAAAGGATTCATTTTGAACCAAAGTTATGTTTCATGACTAAACATACCAACATAGTGAAGAAATGATAACACTTAACATGCTCTTGTTGTCAAATACATCTATACGTTGTAACTGATTTAAGACAAAAATTAAAGCTATTAATATATTGTAACATGGTTAATAAACAAAAAGGATTAAAACGCCCAGCAAAGTTCGTTCACGTGTTTTGTTCATGAATATATCACCTGATAATTAAACTATGGGCGAGGGTTATTTGTGTTCACCCAACTAACCAAATTATACACGGAAAAGCATTGCAGTTATATGTAATTTATAAGGGAAAACGAAAGCATTTGCCCATGGACATGGACCTTCCAACATGAGTATGCAAACAATAATCAAGTCACGAGTGGGAAATTTACGGTATGCCACGAGAAAACATTGCATAACTATTTTATACCATGCCTCTTACACAACTTACGGAAAGGTGCAACTTCTGACTGAATATGGAAAGTTTATCGCAGACCTTTTAAAGCTGGTACTATCTTGTTAAACAACTCTGCATATCGACTACTCCGGGATATAGTCAGTTCAAGGATTAAACATGCTAAAGAAAGTTATACTTGAAGAGAACAGCAGCGATTCTGAATCTTTCTGGAGGTCTGTGAAGAAAATAATACCGGACGCGAAACAGAAAACTTTTCCAACCTGCATCAAGGCTGATGGCAAGATTGTTAATGATAAACAAGGCATCTCAGAATTGTTCAACACCTACTTTACATCTGTTGTGTACAAGTCATTTGAATCATGCAGGCATGCAAGACCAGTATTTAATTCTACAACCGAGGAGTTGTTTACAAAGAAACTTTTTGAGTTTACAGTAGTGGGCAAGCCGTTTGTGCTTAAGCAACTTAAATGCCTAAAACCCAAGAAAGCCACAGGTCTAGACGGTCTACCAGCTCGACTTTTAAAAGACATCGCAGTTGTGATAACTGACTGTGTAACACATTTGATAAATCTTTCCATTGAAGCTGGTGCCGTCCCGTTTGAATGGAAGCAAGCAAAGTTTGTACCCTTGTTTAAATCCGGAAACAAAGATGATCTACACAATTACAGGCCTATATCAATTTTACCGATCCTGTCGCAAATTCTGGAGAAAGCCGTCTTCCATCAGCTGCATAGCTACTTATCAGAAAACTCTCTCCTCTCGCCTTGTCAATCGGGTTTTCGCGCAAATCATTCAACTCAGTTGGCCGTTACCTTCCTTACAGATAAAATGCGTGGGCATATGGACAAAGGGCTATTGACGGGGGCAGTGTTTATTGATCTGAAAAAGGCTTTTGATACAGTTCCTCACGATGGTCTTTTAAACAAGTTCTGCAGATATGGAATTCAAAGCCAGCCTCTCTCTAACAGGACTCAGAGAGTGTTAATTGGAAATCACCTTTCTTCTGCCGCCAACATTAGTAGCGGAATACCTCAAGGTTCCGTGTTAGGACCTCTCCTGTTTATTCTTTACATAAATGAACTTCCTTCATCCGTTGGTCTGTCAAGTGTTATGTTACGTGCCGACGACACCGATATTATCACTGCTGCTTCAAACATTTACCAACTACAGTTGGACTTAAGCCTTGATCTTAATAATGTCTCTAACTGGTTAAAAGCGAACGGTCTCTTCCTCAACTTAAAAAAACAACTGAGTACGTTTTATTTGGAACTCGGCAGAGGCTAATTTACCCCCTTTGGACAAGCACGTGTTCAAAGGGATTAATTGCGCAACACACCCTTTAGTATCAGGTGATAGGAGTTTCATTTTTCAGCTCGAGTCAGTTTTCACCTCGAGCGTACCAGACTGAGTTTTGTATCGTACTGTTTCGTTTTCTTCTTCCCACCCACCCTGGGTGATTTCATTTAATGTCAAAGGGTGGCAGAGAGGTTTATTAGGCACATCGTTGGCTGTTGTTTAGTTTTTGTTCGTATCTCTCCGTGCCAAAAAGCGAATTGTTTTATTTGTGTCAGGGGGCGTAGTTGCTGTCACGTCGCTGTACAAAGAACGCTTAGAAACATTTAATAACTCTTTTGTTTGTTAAAATGTAGCTTTGTTTCGTTTTGATTGCGTGATTATAAATATCCTTTTTTGGCTAGCCGCACAAAGAGTTTCAATTCAGTTTCCTTTACGTCATAGAAGTATATTAGGTCTTTTTCCACGCGAACATTTCAGTTTAAGGAGTTGTCCCTGGAGTAAAGAGGAGTTTATAAGAGTCTTTCGGAGTTTTTCACAACTTGGAGTTTTCTCACCCCCGGAGTCAAGATCAGACGTAAGTTTCGATCATTCAGTTTCTATTAGTTTTTCTTTCCTTGTGTTTTCTGTCGACAAATTTGTAATTTAGCTCGTTTCTTTAGCTTAGACAATCGTGCGTTCCCTTTTTAGTTTTCACCGCAAGTGTTGTAACAAGTCGGCTAGCCTGATTCCCAATTAAGTCCAATAAACGTCTTAAAGAATCTACTGTCCGTCCTGTCCTTCACTCTGGTTGACCTGGCGAACCCAATTACGCTGCACCCCGTGTCTGCCGTGCTGGGAACGCGACAGTTGCGTAGTTGGGGAATTAGATCTGCTTTGCTTTGAAGGGAAGGAAGTCAACCAAGTAAAGTCGTTCGTGTATTTAGGAGTCATACTAGATGTCTGTTTATCTTTCAACGATCACTTAAGCTATGAAAGGTCAAAAGTTGCCAGCAGACTTGGCCTCGTTTATCCATTACGAGGTTGTTTAACTACGAAAGCAGCAAATAAGATATATTTTTCCACGGTGCTACCGATGTTAATTCAAAGGGGACAGACCACAGTCTCAATGTTGGCTCCTGTAAAAAATATCTAATTGCCATAACCGTTTATCAGTAGGATGCCTAAAATGGTTGTAATTCCACAACTGGTTTCCGCTCCATTAAATCCTACACCAATTGCAGAACATTTCAGGTGGAGCCACCCACGATGTGGGCAATAAGGAAAACAACGCAAAATAAATTAAACCGTTAAATTGCGAACTAAGCATACACGTCAACTAAATATACCAAACACGCGCACCACATACGAAAATACGTGCGCGCCTTCAAATCCAAATGAAGGACCCGGACGGCAGCGCGTATAATATAAATGAATTAGAGTTACAAAGACGACGTAACAATTACAAACAAGCAAAGGATACGTTGTTGGTTCTCAAATCGACTCCTCACCAATTTCTCCACGGCTTTGCCGCACCGGCGACGGCCTCTCCAAAAACAAAAGTCACTTCGCCGCGAATCCCGCCAGCTACGCAGGCTATCACAAACCGCTGATCTCAATTCCCGAAGTGTAATATCATATTTAACGCGAATGATTTCACCGTGGCGTTTGAAGAACTTATTAAACGATTTCAGAAGCGCAGTATTGTTGAAGCCTTGGCGATGAAGACGTGAAGAAAGACTACGAAGCCTGTCTATAAAGTCCAATTTGGATGAGCAAATTCTAGCATATCGCACAAATTGAGATATGTAAACACCACAGACCGGATTGGCTAGGATGTTGTTGTCCATATGAGGAAAATTTTCAATCCGGAATTAGAAGTCATCTCTCTTCTCGTAGACACTTATACGAAAAGGGGTGTTGTCGTTTCCCTGAATGATCTTCATGTGAAGATAACACACTTCATTTGAAGCCACGGTAGTGTTTTTCAGTTACAGTTCTGACGGGTAAATTTCGTGGATACAATTTCCAAAATTCGTATTGTTGACGCTGAATAAATCGTCGATATAGCGAAAGGTATTGCTGAATGCGGCGGCCTTTAACATGTCTTGTTTCATAGTTTTGAGCATGAAGTCGTACTCGAAAGTGTGGAGAAACAGATCAGCCAATAAAGGCGCACTGTTTATGCCCATCGGTATACCAATAACTTGCCGAAAAACTGAGTTTCCGAAACGGACGTAGATGTTGTTGATAAGAAAGTCAATAGCAGGGCAAAGTTCTCTACAAGAAAAGTAACTGTATTTCGACGACTTCTTATCATTCGTCCAGAAAGTGTGGTTCATTCATTCATTCATTCATATCCTTTACTTAAACACGATAAAATTTAAAGCTAAAGCTTGTGGGGTCGTGTAAAAAATAGTTACAATATGAAACGATGTTAAAATATGGATAAAATTACTCATACAACTAACATGAATGTACAATTAATTCCTAAAAAGAGTAATATTTAAGTAAGTTCGCGTAACTACATCTAAATAAAAATAACTGCTAAAATTAAGATATAAAATATTTAAAAGCAATTAAAATCCTGGTAGTGCCTTGGCAGCGACTGAACCGACTGGGCGCTAAAATCAAGCTCCTTAAAATAAAAGTCTTTCTTTATACATTTCTTTATACATTATTTCATTGGTTACAATGAAACTCTTTCCTCTGGTGCTAAAAATTCTTTCCAGTAGATCATGCAGTTGAAGTTGAAGTTTGGCGTGCTGTAGGCTTGTATATAGAGTTGAAAAGTCCCTTTTAGCGAAAGTTGTTTGTCTAGCTGTACGGGCCAGGACCCGCTGTGGACGAGCCTCACGACCCCCTGTGAGACTGGACTTGTAATGCGACCACCCTACTGGGGACATTTGTTGTGTTAGTATTATGGGGTGGCATAACATGTGCTTTTCACTCGAAGAATTGTAGTTGTCATGATTCGAAGCGTGTACTAGTTTTCGTCGGACATTAAAGTGATTGTGAATCATTTCCTGAGAGCAAGTTATTTTGTAGCCTGAACAGAACATTATGGTCCTTCGGAGTCGGATTTGAGGAAATTTTGGTGAAGCAAAGCATCCACACATCCCACTAAGAGAAGAGTAAACATCGAGATAAACGAACACAGGATTGAATATGGCAGACAACTGTGCATCGTCTCAGTCAGCGGAGGAAATTGTGAGTGAAATGTCTCTTTCCCTAGTCAAAGCTGAGTTACAAAGGAGAGGATTACCGGCGAAAGGAAAGAAACCAATTCTTATGGCTCGACTTATCGTTGCTATGGAACAAGAAGAATCGAAGCCTTCGCGTTCGAAAAACGAAAGTAAGGAATCGACTAATGCAGTTCCTAAACAAGCTTTTCCAGTTGACAACGGGCCTGCAGCATCAACTGGTGAACATTTGTCGTCGCAGTCTTCCAGTCATCAGTTAAGTAATATTCAGTTGCTAAGAAGAAAAGAAATGATCCTTAAGATGGACAGTGATGCTGTGATACAAGTAATACTTGAGACGAGCAAACGTTCCAGCAAAAACGTCATAAGAATGGAAAACCGTGTTCAAAAGTTGAATGGTTACATGGACAGTTGCAGTGAGGTAAGAGATGAGATTATTGCACTTATTTCTGATGATGAAATTGCTGAAGAAGCTCAAAAGTGGATTGATTATCAAAGGGTGATTGATAATGCTTTAGACATAGCTCAAGAGCATACATCTAAACAATCAGTTTCCAAGGTAGATGAGCAGACCACCTCGGGTTCAGCGGAGCACAAACAGTCACATTTAAAATTACCAAAACTGGAGTTACCCAAGTTTGATGGAGATGTCCTAAAATTTCAAAATTTTTGGGATCAATTCGAGGCTGCTGTTCATAATAATGACAATGTGCCTGCTGTGCAGAAATTCACCTACCTGCGTTCAGTACTTGAAGGGGTTGCTTATCACACAATCGAAGGATTTGAAGTCACTAGTGCCAATTATCAGCATGCTGTAGATGCTCTGAAACATCGCTTTGGTAGGAAAAGAATAATTATTTCATCTTTGGTTAAGTCAGTTGTTCAGCTAGAGCCAAGGTCAAACAAAGGGGTAGAGTCTTTGCGAGATCTCCATGACACGCTAAAGAATCGGATTAGAGCTTTGGAGGCCCTGGGTGAAAAGCCAATGTCCCATTCTTGTATCCTCCTTCCAATATTGGAAACCAAGCTCCCACCTGAGTTATCTGAGAAATGGGAATTGGAACTAACTGACATCAAGGAAGAGATCTTGAACTATTCTTCAAGTTCTTAAATAAACAAGTGATTTCCAAGGAGGCCGGGGAAAGAAATGCTACCATAATTGTTGAGAATGGTGAAACAGCAAGAGGAAATGGGGGACGGGACAAGGATGGAACTGGGGTAAAGAACACCCGCGAGAAAGTGTTTTCAGCAGCTGCTTTGCTAGCGAGTGGGACGAATCGGGGAAATTATGCAGCTTGCCATTTGTGTAAGGAGCAGGGGCATGAAACTCTTAAATGTCCAGAGCTTAAGCGAGAGTCAGTCGACGAACGTTGGCAGTTAGTAAGGGAGAGCCGGCTGTGCTTTAACTGTTTAAAGCCTGCAAATACTTTCCACTACTCTTCAGTCTGTCGCCAACCCAAGTGCAGTGTTCAAGGGTGTGGCCGGCGTCATCACACTATTCTTCATGGTGACGGGGATCGTACCACGGAGGGACAAAGACAGACGACATTAAGTGGATTTGTGGCTTCATACAACTCCAAGATGCAACAAACCTTATTGCAGACTGGGACAGCCGTGTTGGTTGCAGACGCAGACGGTGTCCAGAGAGCACCTGTGAGGGTTCTGTTTGACTCAAGAAGCCAAAGGTCTTATATCACCAAGAAAGTTGCTGAATCATTAGCCCTGGATGGACCTTCTGAAGTT
>OX393563.1:31395608-31398108 GCA_947652115.1 Blastomussa wellsi | reverse complement strand
TATTGAAATTGGACCCTTACTATGACAAGAGAGATGGCTTGCTACTAGTAGGAGGCAGATTGCAGCACTCAGACTTACCAGAGGGTACCAAACATCCAATCATCTTACCGCATGGGCATGCAGTAGTCGAAAAGATCATACAAGGTGTACACAAAGAGCTACTTCACGCTGGACCTGAGAGTACTCTTTCGGTCCTAAAACTCCTACGGCAAGAGATCTGGCTCACCAAGGGACGCCGTGAAGTTAAAAGAGTCCTAGGAAAGTGCCTCGTTTGTAGGCTTCAACGCGTTGGTCCATGTTCCCAAAAGATGGCGCCATTACCATCGGAGAGGGTGTCATTGTCTCCAGCCTTCACTCACGTTGGCATAGACTTTGCAGGGCCATTATTCATACGAGGGAGTGCCCCCTCAGCGAAAGCTTACATCTGTATCTTCACTTGCGCCTCTTCCCGCATGACCCACCTAGAGCTTACCGGTGACTTGTCAACTAATGAATTCTTTCAGGCGTTTATTCGTATGATCAGTAGAAGAGGGCTCTGTAGTACCATTTGGTCCGACAATGCGAAGACGTTCAAGCGTGCTGACCGCGAGATCCAACAGTTGTTCACGCAAGAGTCATCCGTCAATAAGGAATTGTGGGACAAAATAGATCAGGAAGAGCTCCAGGCCAAATTAACCTCCAAGGGAATTAAATGGAAGTTCATCGTCGAACGCTCCCCTTGGCATGGTGGCTGGTGGGAAAGGCTTGTGCGTTCCGTGAAGGAACCTCTTCGCAAGGTCTTGGGCAAAGCGCTGTTATCCTATCAAGAGTTGGTAACCGTCCTTACCAGAATTGAAGCCGTTATTAACTCGAGACCACTCACTACAGTAAGTGATGACATAAGAGATCTAACGCCCATAACACCAGCTCATCTTGCACTTGGAAGATCCCTGTTTAGCTTACCAGACCTTGTAGACGAAGTTTCAGCAAAAGAAAGCACAACGAGGCAGCGGTACCTGTATCAGCAGAAGCTTATTAACCATTTCTGGCAACGCTGGCGCGGAGAGTACTTGCAGCAGTTATCCGTCAGACAGAAGTGGGTGAATGAACAACCTGCCCTCAAGATTGGAGATGTAGTGCTGATTTCTGAAGACAAGGTGTCGAGAGGAAAGTGGCCGATGGGACGAGTTGACAGATTGCTTCCTGGAAAGGATGGCCTTATTCGTACTGTTACCTTAAAGACGAAGAAAGGGCTTCTAAGTAAACCTGTTCAGAGGCTGCATCGTTCGGAAGCAAGCAGTACTCAGTTTGTAAGTGGTGAATTTGGTGACAGTGGTGCTAACGGTGGGGAGCCTGCTACTCGAAAGGTCAAGAAAAGGGCAAAGAAGAAGGTGAAGAAGAAACAAGTTACACATGAACCAGTGTCAAGTCTCCAACAGTATTGGAGAGGTGGGGAGGATGTACGGGCCAGGACCCGCTGTGGACGAGCCTCACGACCCCCTGTGAGACTGGACTTGTAATGCGACCACCCTACTGGGGACATTTGTTGTGTTAGTATTATGGGGTGGCATAACAAGTGCTTTTCACTCGAAGAATTGTAGTTGTCATGATTCGAAGCGTGTACTAGTTTTCGTCGGACATTAAAGTGATTGTGAATCATTTCCTGAGAGCAAGTTATTTTGTAGCCTGAACAGAACTCTAGCAAAGTGCGAAGTACATGCAGTGAGTTGTTGATGATCCACATGCTGTTAACACCTGTTCTTTGTAGAATAGTTTTACAACCTATAAGCATGTTAATGTAGATAGTCTAGTAGTGGTACAAGAACTTGATCCTGCAATAAATCGTGCTTTGTATGGTGTTTTGTGAAGCTTAGGTATCCAATACATTTCAGGCAAATTTCTCCCCTTCTCACTTCGTCTGTACTGCTGCTGCGACAAGTCGCTGTGACAAGACGCTTGTTTGGTGCACGCAAGCGAATTCGGAAGAGGGGAAATGTGAACTAGAAAAAAATTGACGCTCCCTCATTGGTTGATTTAAATTTTGTCGCAGCGATTTGACGCAGAAGCCGTGCACACGCTGCGACAAGGCTGCTTGCGCCTTGCGATCGGTCGCAGCGACAAAGATTTTCACATGTCACACGAGGCGATTTGTTGCAGCAACCTGTCGCGGCGACGTGTCGCAGCGATTTGTCACATAGTGTGTCCCGATGTTAAAGTTCTTGTGTGGTTCCGTATAACTTCATCAGCTGTGACGTCTTGAGCTTCATATGTAGATTTGATCGATGGTAGTGCTAGAATTAATTCCAAGTTCTTCCATTAGAGTTTGCACGTAATAATACTTGCAAACAAAAATGATGTTGTTTCCAGCTTTATCAGGGACTAGAACGTACTTTTCGTGTAGCTCATTCAAATACGCCTTGACGTGACTGTCTTCTAAGATTTTATAGCCTGCGAACACAGACGGATTTCCGGCTTTTGTTTCACGCCGCTGGTCAGTGAGAAGACAAAAGTTTGACGTCAT
>OX393563.1:31387240-31392240 GCA_947652115.1 Blastomussa wellsi | reverse complement strand
CTAACCCTAACCCTAACCCTAACCCTAACCCTAACCCTAACCCTAACCCTAACCCTAACCCTAACCCTAACCCTAACCCTAACCCTAACCCTAACCCTAACCCTAACCCTAACCCTAACCCTAACCCTAACCCTAACCCTAACCCTAACCCTAACCCTAACCCTAACCCTAACCCTAACCCTAACCCTAACCCTAACCCTAACCCTAACCCTAACCCTAACCCTAACCCTAACCCTAACCCTAACCCTAACCCTAACCCTAACCCTAACCCTAACCCTAACCCTAACCCTAACCCTAACCCTAACCCTAACCCTAACCCTAACCCTAACCCTAACCCTAACCCTAACCCTAACCCTAACCCTAACCCTAACCCTAACCCTAACCCTAACCCTAACCCTAACCCTAACCCTAACCCTAACCCTAACCCTAACCCTAACCCTAACCCTAACCCTAACCCTAACCCTAACCCTAACCCTAACCCTAACCCTAACCCTAACCCTAACCCTAACCCTAACCCTAACCCTAACCCTAACCCTAACCCTAACCCTAACCCTAACCCTAACCCTAACCCTAACCCTAACCCTAACCCTAACCCTAACCCTAACCCTAACCCTAACCCTAACCCTAACCCTAACCCTAACCCTAACCCTAACCCTAACCCTAACCCTAACCCTAACCCTAACCCTAACCCTAACCCTAACCCTAACCCTAACCCTAACCCTAACCCTAACCCTAACCCTAACCCTAACCCTAACCCTAACCCTAACCCTAACCCTAACCCTAACCCTAACCCTAACCCTAACCCTAACCCTAACCCTAACCCTAACCCTAACCCTAACCCTAACCCTAACCCTAACCCTAACCCTAACCCTAACCCTAACCCTAACCCTAACCCTAACCCTAACCCTAACCCTAAACCCCTAAACCCCTAAACCCCTAAACCCCTAAACCCCTAAACCCCTAAACCCCTAAACCCCTAAACCCCTAAACCCCTAAACCCCTAAACCCCTAAACCCCTAAACCCCTAAACCCCTAAACCCCTAAACCCCTAAACCCCTAAACCCCTAAACCCCTAAACCCCTAAACCCCTAAACCCCTAAACCCCTAAACCCCTAAACCCCTAAACCCCTAAACCCCTAAACCCCTAAACCCCTAAACCCCTAAACCCCTAAACCCCTAAACCCCTAAACCCCTAAACCCCTAAACCCCTAAACCCCTAAACCCCTAAACCCCTAAACCCCTAAACCTCTAAACCCCTAAACCCCTAAACCTAACCTGAGCACTGCGGTTATGCGGTTAGCTCTCAAGCATGCTAAAGGCAACACGATAAAATCTTAACATTTTCGGTGTTTGGCAGCCGGTCCTCGGTAGTGTAGTGGTTAGTAGGGATAGCTCGTGTTCTGGGTGACCCGGGATCGATTCCACCTCTGTGCTTTGATAATTGACTTTGTTTTTTTTTCTCTTTATTACACCAAAAAAAACAAAATCTAAAAAAAAATAAGTGTCCCGGAGCCATTCCTGCATTTAACGTCATGTGCCCTCCGGGATGTTAGGGTTAGGGTTAGCTTTTAAGCATGCTAAAGGGAACACGATAAAATCGATCGCTTTTTTCAGAGGACGATTCTACGCCTCAAACTCTATAAGTCAGCCAAGTTTCGTGCGATTCGGATGAAACGTGGTGGTAGTTCTCCCCGTAAGAGGGGCGTGGTCAACTTCACTTGGCTGCCAATCAAAGAGATTTCAATAAATTTCAAAAATTCTTTCACCGCTGGATTCTACGCATCGAACTCTGTAAGCGCGTTAAGTTTGGTTTCATTTGGTTGAATTTGAAAATCTCGAGTTTAGAAATTTTTCTAAGTCCAGAGTTGATGAGATGGTGAACCATGAATTCGCGTACTTATAAGAGGGTAGGTTGTGAAGAGACTCGCTGAAGGCATGTGAACTTCACGGTTTCTCATTTTCGTTATCTCATGCTACAGGGAAAACCGACAACGCACATCTTAAAATTTTCAGAGTTCGGCAGCCGGGCCTCGGTAGAGTAGTGGTTAGTAGGGATAGCTCGTGTTCTGGGTGACCCGGGATCGATTCGATCCACCTCTGTGCTCTATAATTGACTTTGTTTTTTTCTCTTTATTACACCAAAAAAATCCAAATCTAAAAAATTCGAAGTGTCCAGGAGCCATTCCTTCATTTAACGGCATGTGCCCTCCAGGATGTTTCGGTGATTTCGTTTTCTTGCGGTGATTTAGTTTTCTTTGTTTTCCTTTTCTTTTTTGTTTTCGTATGTAAATGTATTTTCTCACATTACGCATGCCCGTATATAGTTGTTTGCTTCATATGTAAATTTCTATCGTATATATTTGTATGTATCGTCATTTCACGTTCATTCAGTGCAAGTTTCTCGTCCGTAACCTTCGGATCCCCAGCATTTGGTAAGCCGTCGTATGGTAAGTTGTAGTCAGTTCGTATTTTCGTCTCATTTTTCTGCTCTGTTCGTTTAGTTATTTTGTATTAATTTATGTTATATTTATCTGCGTGAATTTCGGGTTAGAACTTGGAAAGAAGTCATTACATTTGCTGGACTGTTCAAATACGGTGTCTGAAGTCGGCACCTTTGGCTCTTCAAAAGCCGATGTACCAAATGTCTCCAGGTTTATAACTTGACTTCGTTGGCGGTAAGTGTGAAACTACGCATTTATAGTTTTGAAACAATAATTCTATAGTTGAAAGCCGATTTACAAATATGTGTCCATGTTTATAACTTTAGTTTGTTGGCGATGCGTGTTAAACAACAAGTTTATAGTTTTTAGCCGATTTACAAATGTCTCCAAGGGTTATAACCTGACTTCGTTGGCGGTAAGTGTTGAACTACGCATTGATAGTTTCAAGTGACAACACGTTTAGAGTTCAAAGCCGATTCACAAAAGATGTGTCCATGTTTTAAAACTTGAGTTTGCTGGCGATGCGTGTTGAGCAACGCATTTGGAAGTTTTAAAACAACAATTCTATATTTCAAAGCCGATTTTCCAAATGTCACCAAGTTTATAACTTGACTTTATTAGCGATGCGTGTTGAGCAACGCATTTGGAAGTTTTTAAACAACAAGTTTATATTTGAAAGCCGATTTTCCAAATGTCACCAAGTTTATAACTTGACTTTATTGGCGATACGAGTTGAACAAGGCATTTCGGGTTCGGGTTCAACAAGTAAATATTTGAACTCACGGACAATTCAATTAGACTAACGGTAGCTTTTGTCTGCTGAATGTTTAAATTCAGCCAAGCCCTCCAGGATGTTGCGGTGATTTAGTTTTCCTTTTTCTGTTTTGTTTTGGTATGTAAATGTATTTTTGTCACATTCCGCATGCCCGTATATAGTTGTTTGCTTCATATGTAAATTTCTATCGTATATATTTGTATGTATCGTCATTTCATGTTCATTCAGTGCAAGTTTCTCGTCCGAAACCTTCGGATCCCCAGCATTTGGTAAGCCGTCGTCTGGTAAGTTGTCGTCAGTTCGTATTTTCGTCTCATTTTTCTGCTCTGTTCGTTTAGTTATTTTGTATTAATTCATGTTATATTTATCTGCGGGAATTTAGGGTTAGAACCTGCAAAGAAGTCATCACATTTGCTGGACTGTTCAAATACGGTGGCTGAAGTCGGCACCTTCGCCTCTCCAAAAGCAACGCATTTGGAAGTTTTAAAACAACAATTCTATAGTTGAAAGCCGATGTACCAATTGTCACCAAGTTTATAACTTGACTTTGTTGGAGATTCGTGTTGAACATTAGCATTTGTAGTTTTAAAAGAACAAGTTTATAGTTCAAAGCAGATTTTCCAAATGTCTTTAACTTTATAACTTGACTTTACTGGCGATACGATTTGAACAAGGCATTTCGGGTTCGGGTTCGGGTTCAACAAGTACATATTTCAACTCACGGACAATTCAATTACACTAACGGTAGCTTTTGTCTGCTGAATGTTTAAATTCAGCCAAGCCCTCCAGGATGTTGCGGTGATTTCGTTTTCCTTTTTCTGTTTTGTTTTGGTATGTAAATGTATTTTTCTCACATCCCGCGTGCCCGTATATATAGTTGTTTGCTTCATATGTAAATTTGTATCGTATATAAAGTGACGAAAGCCGATTCACAAATATGTGTCCATGTTTATAACTTGACTTTGTTGGCGATGCGTGTTGAGCGGCGCATTTGTAGTTTTAAAACAACACGTTTATAGTTCAAACCCGATGTACGAAATGTCTTCAAGTGTTATAACCTGACTTCGTTGGCGGTAAGTGTGAAACCACGCATTGATAGTTTAAAGTGACAACACGTTTATAGTTCAAAAGTCGATTGACAAATTATGTGTCCATGTTAATAACTTGACTTTGTTGGCGATGCGTGTTGAACATTAGCATTTATAGTTTTCAAATTCGAATTCTATTGTTGAAAGCCGATTTACGAAATGTCTTCAAGGGTTATAACCTGACTTGGTTGGCGATAAGTGTTAAACTACGCATTAACAGTTTTAAAACAACAAGTTTATATTTGAGAGCCGGTTTTCCAAATGTCAACAAGTTTAGAACTTGACTTTGTTGGCGATGTAAGTTTATATTTGAGAGCCAATTTTCCAAATGTCAACAAGTTTATAACTTGACTTTGTTGGCGATGTAAGTTTATAGTTGAAAGCCAATTTTCCAAATCTCGCTAAGTTTACAACTTGACTTATATGGTCCGGCAATGTAGAGTTTCTAAACTCACAAGTTCTGCATTTTGCGAAACAAGCCCTTGGTACAACGAGACGATACTCAAAGGTTTTCGTTGATCGCGGCCAACTTTAACCTGTTTCGATATATATTTGTTTACTTACGCTAGCTGTTCTTAAATACAAGTCGGTGCAAGAAACACTTTTTCAACAAAGATCGTCAACGTACGTATAAGTCGAAAATGTGCCGTTTCGCAAGAATACAGCTCTGTTATTTGCGATACGGCAGAGTAAAAA